>JAJOOH010038321.1:0-12242 GCA_029582605.1 Solanum gracilifrons | reverse complement strand
AATGGTCCGTACTGGTCAATCGTAGACCAAGTATTGGGACCTTAAAATTTACCCAACTTTTATGGATCCCTTTTACGGTCCGTACACCCAAACCGTAGAACTCAACTTTGACCCACATAATTTCAGTAAGTCTACGACTTACTTATGAGACCTATCTACGACTCGTACATAGGATGGCAGACTGTCCTAGTGAACCCTACAAAGGTTACTTGGACTTGTTTTGAAAAATTTATTTTCCCTCATCCTATGGTTGCCATCTACGACCTATAGAAGCTTCTACGGTCTGTAGATGGGACCTGTAAAGCTAGACTTCAGTCTAAAAATTTATTTTCTTCATTTTCCACATTCGTATGTGTTACAAACATATTTTAACTTAACTTTAGCAACCCATAAACCTAAGCGATTGATATTTTTCCTCATCTTTCTAAATCAATTTACCTATATGAGATGTCTCCATGTGTGGCGTGATAAGACTAGGACCACTAGGGGACCAATTTATCCTTCTTCCGGCAAGAACCCTAACCCTTCATTCTATTCTTCACAACCTTTGTAGGACATTTATTTATGAGTTTCATAAATATTCTGTAAGGTCCATTTTTATGGGACCCTAAAGCTAGGTCAAACCTCTCTAAAAGAGATCATTTTCTTGGGAGGATTTCTTTTTCAAAGAATTTGTGGTAATATTTTAGCTGTAAATTAAGAACATCGATTATAAACCCAAAAAGAGAAGAACACTATATACCATATTATCCACCAATAAAATGTCACTCCCCGAGACTACACCCTGGTCGAGACTGGAACACGAGAACAATTGTTGTCCCCAAACGAACCCTTGGCCTGGCTTACTACTCAGCGGAAGACTTTACTCAACAAACATAAATTTATAAAATAAACTTTGAATGTTATAAAGGGAACATTCAACTGACCAAAGAGGATACTCAAGTTTTATAACAAAACAACTTAACAAGACTAATGAACTAATAATGTCTAACTATCTATGAAGCCTCTAAATACTAAGAGGGAGGTCAAGACAAAACCCCCGATCATCCTTACAAAACTGAAATGACAAAACAATGATAAAAAAGGATCCTCCGAAAGCAAGAAGGCTCACTAATAACTCTGAAGCTCAAATGGATCAACGAAGGCTGGATGTTGATCCTGGTTACCTGCATCTACATCATAAAAGATACAGGCTAAATGGCGTCAGTACACAGAATGTACGAGCATGTGAGGGGAATTCTAAACAAGACATAAGCTTGAAAAGGGAACTGAAGGAACTTACCTATTCTCAATTCAACTCAACTCATTTCAATATAAAGCCATAATATAAATGCATTATAAAGAAAAGCTTTAAAACATGTAGATAGCAACTCAGTGTATTGAAAAATACAACAATAACTTGGTTTGTATATGAACATACAAGTAACTCTGTGTATATAAGAATACAAAATATCTCTATGAGAGTTTCTCTAACTGACAACCATCAGTATGAGTTATATGATGATACATCATCTTGCCTCACACTGCCAGGGCTATCCTATACCTGTCGGGGGGTGTAGAACCTACTACTAAGTGGATCCACTAGTCTATGCTAAAAGCATTAAGGAATCATCTAAAAAGTATGATCATTTTCTACCCATGTTGGCTACATGGTTTATGGAGACTTTGAATTATTTGAACTCACACTCATCCCCACATCGGTGCTCAATACTAATCCCAAAATGTAACTAGCTCATATGTTTAAAAACATAACAATTTATGTGGTTTGAGATTATTACTCAAAAACTAGCTCAAAAGCTCTCTTGGAAATCAGTGTTTCCTCTCTTGTTTAAATGTGAAAACATTTACTCTTTTGGGAATACTTAGTTCCCATATAATCTTTTGAAGAAAATTAACTTCACTTTTACTCTTACTCAACTTAATGCTCAAGTCTTAAAACAAGTTTAAAACATTTGTAAAAGACTATTGAAAAAGACTCTAAGAACTCTCTAGACTAGGCCTTTAACTTTCCTTGAATTTGAATTTATGGATTCAAGGTTATGATTCATGTTTATGGATGATATCATGATGTTTAGACATACCTTAGATTGTAGAAATAAACTAGGAAACATAGGTACGTTTCAAGGGAACTCAAACGGAAAGAAGTGGGAAAGGGTAAAGGACCTGGCGACCCTGGCGTACTGAGTGGCGCAGGGCGCCAGAGCCTGCACTACAGAAGTAAAGTCATGGCGTACTGAGTGGCATAGTGCCCCAGAGGCAAAACTATAGAAGGAAAGTCATGGCGTACTGAGTGGCGCGGCACCCCACCCCTTTTCCCAGAAAAAATGATGAATTTTCTTACTTGTTTTCTAACCCCTAATTCACCTAGAATCGAATGGTTTCTTCCCCAATCACTAAGATTCGAATACCCAACATTAATGTACAAGAATCTACTCAAAAGAAATCTAATAACTCATATGATTATCTCAAGAACACATCAAAACCTCAACAATCAAGATTTTGAAGGAAACTTCAACAAAACTCATCAAGAACTCAAATCCTTTATTTTCAAGAACGAAATTGCGATGAATTAATCATGATTGGTGCGTAGGTGAATGAACCCAACGCTATGTGAACTCACATACCTCTTAGGAATCAAACCCTTGGTGAAATCCGCAACGAAATCCTCAAGAATATGACGAAATCTTGACCTTTCTCCTCTTCTCTTCTTGAACTCTTTTCTAAAAACCATAGAGTGAATTGTAATTGTGTAAACTGAACCAATTCAGTTTAGACCCCTAATTAATTACTAAAAATGAAATAAATCTGATAGTTTAAGGAAAATACCAAAATAACCCTCTTAAATTTGGGTAACTTTCCTTAACTAGACATCTCGTCTCCAAACAGGCATATCTCCATCATACAAGGTCAAAAATTAGCAAACTCGATGGAGTTGGAAAGAGGATTCCAAGACCTTTGATTTTATATCTTATAGGCAACCTAACTCATTATGTAATGAAAGTTATGGTCTTTTGAAGTTGACCTAAAACTCATACTTAGCATAACTTTCCAAAATTTAAACTTTATTCTTTCCAAAAAATATAGTTCATCCTATTTCTAGTTCTTTCAAATACGGAGGTGTTACAATATCTCCCCCTTGGGAACATTCATCCTCGAATGAGATTACTCTAAGTAGACTAAGGGTGTAACATCTAACATTTAGCTCACACCCAACAAGTAAATCTAACACATTCAGTATACAATTAAAGAGTACTGAGAAGAGGATTAGTACCTTAATTTGGAATTTCTCTAGACTCAAAGAGATGTGGGTACCTCTTCTTCATGTCCTCCTCATCTTCCTAAGTAGCTTCCTCAACAAACTGATTTCTCCATAAGACCTTGATTGATGCTACCTCCTTGGTTCTCAACTTGCGGACCCGATGGTCTAAAATCTGAACATGAATCTCCTCATAAGATAATCTATCCTTAATACCAATATCTTCGGTCCGTATAATCAGTAAAGGGTCAACCATACTCTTCTTCAACATAGAAATGTGAAATATCGAATGAACTGATGCTAACTCTTGCGTTAGCTCCAACTTATAAGCTACATGACCAATCCTTTTGGATATTCTGTAAGGACCAATATACCGGGGAATAAGCTTTCCCTTCTTACCAAATATGCAATGACACCCTTCATGGGTGAAACTTTCAGGTATACCCAATCATCTACTTCAAACTCTAAGTCTCTTCTCCTAACATCTATATATAATTTCTGACGACTCTGCACTGTTTTTAACCTTTCTTGAATAACTCTCAGTTTCTCCATAGCTTGATGAACTAAGTCTGGTCCAATCAACCCAGCTTCACCAATCTCAAACCACCCAATAGGAGATCTGCATCTTCTCCCATAAAGAGCTTCATAAAAAGCCATTTAGATTCTAGAGTGATAACTATTGTTGTAAGCAAACTCTACGAGAGGTAAGTGATCATCCCAATTACCTTTGAAATCAATCACACAATCCCTCAACATATCTTCTAAAGTCTTAATGGTGCGCTCTGCTTGACCATTAGTCTGAGGATGAAAAGCAGTACTCAAGTTCACCTTTGAACCCAAACCTTTCTGGAAAGACTTCCAGAATTGTGCAATAAATTATGCACCGCTATCTGAAATAATATATACTAGAACTCCATGAAGTGACTACCTCTTGAATATATAACTTAGCATAATCTTCTGTTGAATGAGTAGTATTTATAGGCAAAAAGTGGGCTCATTTAGTCATTTGATCTACAATCACCTAAATAGAATTATGTTGTCTGTGAGACCGCGACAAGTCAGTAATAAAATCGATATTGATCATCTCCCACTTCCATTCTGGAAGGTCTATATTATGAGCCATACCACCGGGCCTTTGGTGCTCTACATTGACCTATTGACAATTCGGGCACTTAGCAACGAACTTTGTGATACCTTTCGTCATACTACTCCACCAATAGACTTCTCTGAAGTCACAATACATTTTTGTGGAACCCAGATGGATAGAATATCTGGACCTATGATATTCCTCCATGATCCTCTCTTGGAGTTCATCCACCCTTGGTACGCACAATCTACCTTGATATCTCAATACACCATCTCCCCATTTTTCAAAAGTCATCACTTTTTGCTTATAACCATTTTCTTGTAATTCAAGCAAAATAGAATCTTGGTCTTGCTTCTCTTTCACTTCTGACACTAATGGTGATTCAGCCACATTCATCACCACCACTCCACCTTCATTGGAATCCATTAATTGAACTCCTAATCATGCAAGTCTATGCACATCTTTTGTTAATTTTTTCTTGTCCTCCTCAACATGAGAAGTACTACCCATAGACAACCTACTCGAGGCATCAGCAAAAACATTAGCCTTACCTGGGTGATAGAGAACACTCATGCAATAATCCTTGAGTAACTCCAACCACCTTCTATGTTTGAGATTAAGCTCTTTTTGGCTACACACATACTGAAGACTCTTGTGATTGGTGAACACATCCACATGAACACCATAAACATAGTGACGCTAGATCTTGAAAGAAAACACTACAACAGCCAACTCTAGATCATGGGTTGGGTGATTATTCTCGTGAACCTTAAGCTGTCTGGAGGCATAAGCTATAACTTTACCATTCTGCATTAATACACAAACCAGTCTAACTCTAGACGCATCACAATATACAACAAAACCTTGTGTACCTTCTTGTAAGGTCAATATTGGGTAGTAGTCAACCGAGTTTTCAATTCCTGAAAGCTTTTCTCACAAGCTTCAGGCCATTGAAACTTAATTATTTTCAGAGCAAACTTAGTCAGAGGGGATAAAATAGATGAGAACCCCTCAAAAAACCTTCTATAATATCCAGTCAACCCCAAGAAACTCCTAATATCAGTTGGTGACGTGGGTCTAGGCCAGTTCTGCACTGCCTCTATTTTCTATGTATCAACTTGAATTTCATCACCGGACACAATGTGATATAAGAATGCCACAAACTCAATCCAAAACTCACACTTAGAGAATTTAGCATACAACTCTCTATCATTTAGAGTTTGGAGAACTACTCTGAGATGACTAGCATCCTCTTCCTCAATCCTCGAATAGATTAGGATATCATCAATAAATACGATAACAAACATATCTAAATAAGGCTTGAATACTCTATTCATAAGGTCCATGAACGCTACAGGAGCATTAGTTAAACCAAACAACATGACTAGAAACTCATAAACCATAACGGGCCTGAATGCTGTCTTCGGGATATCACTTTCTCTTACTCTCAACTGATGATAGCCTGATCTAAGGTCTACCTTAGAAAAACAAGTAGCATCCTGAAGTTGATCAAAACGATCATCAATTCTTGGAAGAGGATACTTATTCTCGATATAACCTTGTTCAACTGATGGTAATCTATGCACATTCTAAGAGAACCATTATTCTTTCTCACGAATAAGACCGGAGCGCCCCAAGGTGAGACACTTGGTCGAATAAGACCCTTCTCAAGGAGATCTTTCAACTGCTCTTTTAACTCAACTCTGTTGGTGTCATCCTATATGGCGGAATAGAAATAAGACTAGTATCGGGAGGAATATCTATACCGAAATCTATTTCTCTCCCAAGAGGGACTCCGGGAAGATCATCTGCAAAGACTTCTGGAAACTCTATTACTACTAGAATTGACTGAATAGAAGGTATCTCAACACTAGAGTCATTAACTCGGAGTAAGTGATAGACACACCCCTTGGAAACTAAGTTTTTGTAACATCCCGAAATCTAGTAGGCTGAGCTAGGGCTAAGTGTGCCGGGGTAACAAGCCATGGAAGAGGGCAAGGGCATATAGTACCTTGGAAATTGTCTAAGGAAATCATTTCCTTCCTAAGGCAACTCGGCGAGGGGTAGCATGGTCGCCCAAGTCAGTTGGCGATCCACCAAGTGCAACCCCATCACCTAGTAGACTGCCTAGGAAGCCCAAGATGCTGGAAAATTGGGTGAGCCAAGTCGGGGCTCGCCATTCAGGTTGGCGCATCGCCAAGGGGATCCCTCATCGCTAAAGTGGCCTGATCCAAGAGGGTGATCTACTGGATTTTTTTACGAGCCAATGGTCCACTTGGCAAGTCGCCCACTGCCCTTGGTGAAGTTCAACATGAAAATCTACAGAGTTTTTAAGTTAGGGTCTTAAAAGTCTTTTCATAGTTTTCTTAATGCAATACTACGTCGTTTTGCTCTTAACCTAGAAAAGTATATAAGCATTCTATTCATCAATTTTCCCAAACTTAAGTCACTCTCTTAAGAACCAAAAGAAGAACCCAAAACTATTCCTAAAACCTCATATTCTCTAAATATTCTCTCACTAGAACTTCAAGGAAAAAGAAGAAGGAAGTTGGAGCTAGGGTTCAAGGACTAAGGTTTTCTACTCAAATTCATAGGGCTTCGTTGCTAAGGTGTGCTAGCTCTTCATCCATGGATAGAATTCATCCATGGAGTCCCTTCAAAATCCCAGTTTCAAAGATAGAAATCCCCAAAACTAGGGTTTGATTCCAAAGTCATGGGTTCCTCTCAAAATCGATTTTAATGATTGAATTATGTTATATTATGTATGAATTCATGATTACTTATGGTTTTTTATGTTGTAATCCCCAAGAACCCATGAAATCCCTATATTTCCTCATTATGATCTTGTGATGTGGGTTTGCTGATGAAAGAAAAATGTTAGGGGATTATGCAAGGGGATTATCCATGTCTAATGTAGCGAATTCTAGATGTGTTGATTTTATACGAGCCTTGATACTTGAAAGGGTAAATTATGATATTATGTATGTTTATGAAGTCTTTGTAGATGTTTTAAGAATAGTTTGAGAGTGAAGTGTCTAAGATTATGATGTAGTTGTTGTGTTGTTGAAAGGGTATTCTCATATACACACTTATGCATGAATATGATAAGATGTGAAAGGTTTTCTCACAATATGATGATTCCAAGGTTGAAAGGTTTCCTCACATATTGAATCTATATGTAGACATGGACGGTGAAAGGTTATTCTCACACATGATCTAATGACCTATCTTAATGAATCAAGTTATAACTTAATATGTATTATGTGGGAATTAATGCTTAGCACCGAGTGGATATTAAATATGAGATGGAAGCTTTTACACTAGTTGAGTCCGGCTTCCCAATGGGGCCTTTTACACTAGTTGAGTTTGGGTTCCCAAAGTATGTCTCATGAGATGGAGACCTTCTACCTTAGTTGAGTCCAAATTTCTAGTAGCAATATCCTTATACCATAAACTACATCCCCCCGTAGGTTATTTAGCTAGTGGATCCACCTAATCTAATAGTATGGTTCTACCTTTGGCAAGTAGAGCAACCCTTTCGGTGTGGGAGTCACAGGATTCCATGTCTAGCTCACATGGTCTCATGTCGGTTAAGGCTTATTCCCACAACAACAATACGAACAAGAATATGAATTATGAACTATGGTTACTCAAGAAGTTTTACTTAGCATGGGTGAGATTTATGAGGTCTTATTCATGCATTGCACAAGTATGCTTTAAGAGTATTTATGAAGTGTTCTATTATGATATGATGATCAATGTATGGACTATTCTTATGACTTATGCTTTTCCACTATCTTCATAATATGATTTTTAACATAGCGAATTGCATGCATTCAAATGAAATGTCTCTTTTAGCATGTTTTCATGCATGACTATCATACTTGGTGCATTTTGTACTTACACCTACTTTTCCTACATTTTCCCCCAAGTGTAGGGTCCGATTCTCAAGGTGATCAGGCTAAAGCTTGGAATTGCTTATTTCGCCTAGCTTGTTAGCGAGTCCTCATGGTTTGAGGATGAATGTTATCTCAATGTAGTTCATTCCTTGTATTTCCTTTTCAGACTATGTTGTATGGGGTGTGTCCCTTTCTCATTTTGAATATTGTAATAGATGGCTATGTTGAGACTTAGAGTCTGGACATCTGCTTTTATTTTATGAAAATTTTAGACTTGAAATGTGTTTTTACTCTTATTATTTTTTTGCTTATGTTATGATATGCTAAGAGGCTTGTATGAGGCTTTTCAGAGTCTTGTACGCCGTGTCACATCTAGGGGTACCCCTGGGTCATGAAACTTTATTACCTTAAGGTACGAAATAAAACGGCCCTTAGGCACTGCTAAACTACTCCTCCACTCTATAACTAGTTCATTAGGAAACTGAAACTTAACAACTCGAGTTCTACAATCGACTAAGGCATCACAGGCATGAAGTCAGTCCATACCTACAATGACATCAAAATCTACCATGTCTAACTCAACTAACTCATCCATGGTGCTCTTGTGATTAACGGAAATGGTACAATCACGATAGACTCTCTCAGCTAGAATAGACTCACTAACAGGTGTAGAAACACTGAATGGCTCAAGAAGTTTCTCAAGAAGAATATCAAAATTCATGGCAATATAAGGAGTCACAAAAGATAGACTCCCTCCTATATCTAGCAAAGCATAAACATCAAAATTAAAGACTCTAATCCTACCAATGACAAAATCTGGTGAATTCTCTTACTTTTGGCGACTAGTAATAACGTACAGATGGTTTTCTCATCCACCTGCCCCTGAAGTAGCTCCTCTAGATGCAGCTCTGTCTGGTGGAGCAACTGAAGAAAATTGCGCTCTATTGCCCCCATTACCATTACCTTGCCTATTCCTAGGTCATTCTTTCATAAAGTGATCGTTATGACCACACTTGAAGCAACCAGTGGAGCCATCACATCACACCCCTGAGTGGCTCCTACCACACTTAGCACATGCAGAGTCTCATTACCTCCTTATGCCACACTACCTTGAGACTGCGCAGGTCTAGCTCTGAAATTTTGTGAATTTTGATTATTGAACTCACGTTTGTTCCTTGGTGCATGTGCACTAGCAGATCATGGAGCAAGTCACTTTTGCTTATGTTGGAAATATGACCGATTGGCATTACTCTTCTGCTGTCCGGACTCATTCCCTATCTTAGCTTTCTTGTTTCTAAACTCTTCTATATCCCTCAGCTTTTCTTCTTCAACCTGTTGCACGTGGATCATAAGTCTTGCTATGTCCATGTCCCCTATTAGCATAGTTGCCTTGCCCTCCTTACTTAACAGACGAGACAACCCAACAATAAGCAGACTTATCCTGCTCCTCATGTCAGCAATCATCTCCAGAGCATAACGGGAAAGTTGGGTGAACTTAAGGTTCTACTCATGCACACTCATAGATTCCTTCATAAGAGTGAGAAATTCTCTTACCTTTGCCTCTCTTAGCTCATGGGAAAAGAAATGCCCCATAAAGGCACTCTCGAACACAGCCCAGCCCACATTCGTGCACCCTCAACACTACCCTTCTTCCATTGGTCAAACCAAATCCTAACAACACCCTTCAGTTGGTATGCAGCTAGTTCCACTCGCTCAGCATTAGCAACATGCATAACCACAAACATTTTTGCAGTTCCTCTATAAAGTTTTTCGGATCCTCATTGAAACTTGAACCAGTGAAGCTTGGAGGATTCATCCTTAAGAACTCACGGATCCTAGAAGTATCAGCCACTTCATGTCGATTCTCTGTCTGTCCAACTTGATTGGTCACATCTTGACTCAATATTGCTCCCAAATATACTCTCAAGTGTACGTGGTTGCTCAAGTAATATAGATTCTTAAAGAAACGAGTTATCGTTCCCAAGGGACTTATTATTAATTTATATTTAACACTTAACTCTACAAATAAAATAAAAGTAACCTTTTTAAAGAGATAGTGATGGTTGTTGACTACTATTTCTAATTATGCAGTAAATTAAAAGTAACTAACTATGAATGACTTTAAGACAATGTTTTAAGCAAGTAAAATAAAATTCCAGGGCTGCAACATGCAATGAATCTCATGTATCATATTCTCGACTTAGAACTAATTTTAATTGTCAAGTTACTAGTTTACAGGGTTAATTGTATGAGTTGGGTCTCTCGACCTCTAGTCGCCTACTCCAGTTAATTGTCTAACTACATCGTTGAGTGGGGATAAACATGCCTAACTGGCGAGCATTTATATTTCATCTTGTTTCGTAACCAAGCAAGTTGTTCGTCCGGGCGTCACTCCTAAACACAAATCACCTCAACTTAATGGATTGATCGAGCTCTCTATATTCTCTGGCCTATCTAATCCCTCATCTCTCGATTTTAAGATTAGACAATATATTTAACTCTAGATGGCCAGTCAAGAAATACTAAAACAAGAATATAGAAGTAACTTATAATGACAACCAAGAATTAATTCAAGAACCTTAAATAATCAACAATCGATCCGTAGCTATAGCCCCAGAACTAGACGTTTAGCCACTCATACTATTAGAAAACCACAAAATACAATTGTTCATGCAATTTCCGAAAAATAGAAGAGTTGGAAGATCGAAACCTATTACAAATGGTGAAACTTGCTCTTGAACACCAAAATAATATCGAACTCCCTACAAATTAGCCCTAGGGGTCTATTTATAGATGTTAGGAGAATTAGAACCAAATTCTACTTCAACTAGGAGTCCTGTTTATTCTTGTTTTAGCTGAAAAGTTGGAATTTTCATGAGGAGTTGTGCCTCTCATCACGCCTGGACTTTAACTCTTAAATTTCGACCTTGGCGCGTCGCGCCTGACAGAGCTCCAAGCACGTGTGTCTGAAGTTAAGGCCTTGGCGCGTCACGCCTCTCAGAGCGCCTGGGAGTGCCTTCTGAATTCTATCCCTTGGCGCCTCGCACCTTGCAGTACACCACTGAAACCTCTCTGAAGTTCCACCAGTGGCGCAGCGCGTCAACCACTGTGGTTTTTGCCTTAGCCATTTTCTTATTTTCTTTGCTTTTTCTTCTCCAAATCAACTCCAACTTCTTTAAAAGGTTCCTGAAACAACTAATCACGTGTGTTAGTGCACAGTCATTGCTAGTTACATGAAAATAAAGATAATAAATAAAGTTCATTCTTTAATTCAATCAAAACATGGGCAATTATCGACAACTTAAGCATATAAATACGCCTAAGATCACCACCCCATACTTAATCCTTTGTGTGTCCTCAAACAATCTTTAGACTGTCAACTCTCTTTCATATCCCTTGGACTTATCAACCCACCTTAAAATCAACCAAACATATTTAATCATGTTATTGTAGTTCAGAATGGATGCAACAGTTCAACATTTATACACCAAGTTACAACACATGCTCAAAGAATGACTCTTTTACTATTTTTCCGGGCTAACACAAACTTATACAAACACACTAATTATACAATCAAAACATATGCCATGAATGCCCTCACTTAATTATGTTTATTATAGCCTTTCACTCAACCAATCATATTAACAATGAGGCCTATTTTTCAAATAATAAACTCACTCTCACAAATGAAGTTGTTACTTCTCTCAACATGCCATATGCTTTCCCATACTGTATTTTCATTTTCACAGTGTATTTCTCAAGGAATCAAGAGGACGTCTATTTGGTTGTAATGTCGGCTTAAGGTAAGGGAGGGAATACTTAGGAATCATTTTAGTGATTACACCTCCCTAATGCACATGTTACTGTTTTTCCAACAAACGTCCTCCTCAGCTTTTCTTTCTTCTTAGTTCACACTTCATGAATATTTTCCCCTTTGTTGCTCCATCTTTGCCCATTATTTATTTATTTTATTTTTCTCCCTTATATATATATATATATA
>JAJOOH010038298.1:0-10594 GCA_029582605.1 Solanum gracilifrons | reverse complement strand
GTGTGGGGTGGGGGGCACAACTGAAAAAGGAAAAGTGGACAAGGGACAGAGGGAGTGTTAAACAAGTTGAAAAAGAGAATCGAAGGAAAAGAAACCAACAGGAATCACATTCTATTCTAATCCTCGACCTTTATACCATAATATTATTTGTCATGCTTCGCTTCTGGAAAATAAATTTGATTAGATTTAGATCCTAAAACTGAGCTTGATCAACTCAATATTTTACAATTAAAATTTAAATATTAGGAATTATACCAAAAGTACTGTAGTTTTTAACTTTCTTATGTCAATTTGATGAAAATTTTTATTTAAAAACGTTGGTCAAAGTTTACTAGTTAATTCTCAAGATGCAAAATATGATAACTAATTTGAGAAGGATCGGAGGGAGTAATTTTTTAACTTCCGATTCTCAATTTTGAAGTATTTTTCTATATCTTTTGGTTTCTTTCGCTTATGCAGTTAGAAAAAGAAAATCGAAAGGAAGAAACCAATAGGTATATTCATAAAATCGAAGTCTAAGAAAATAGGAGACTAAAGAAATAATAGTACCACTGATAATGGAAAGACAACATGCACCTACTAATCTTCTATTCTAATCCTCGACCTTTATACCATAATATTAATTGTCATGGTTTGCTTCTCGAAAATAAATTTGATTAGTTTTAGATCCTAAAACTGAGCTTGATCAACTCAATATTTTACAATTAAAATTTAAATATTAGGAACTATACCAAAAGTACTGTAATTTGAAACTTTTCTTTTGTCAATTTGATAAAAATTTATATTTAAAAACATTGGTCAAAGCTTACTAGTTATTTCTCATGATGCAAAATATGAAAACTAATTTGAGAAGGATCGGAGGGAGTAATTTTTTTCCTTCTTATTCTCAATTTTGAAGTATTTTTAGACCTTTTGGTTTCTATCGCTTATGCAGTTAATTTGGATTATGACTTGTGCTAATTATGTCATTTTCGTTTTAACTAGGTTTAATTATCACGTATCTACTATGTTAATTTGGAATATAAAATTGTAACTTCATTATTTGATTTGATATAATAGTGCATGTCATATGAAATAAAGTCGAGAGTACACATTATTAATTCGCAATGAATATGAAATATCATTTATAGAACTCTCCATCCTCTAATTTCCTATCAATATCTATTAATCTTGCAGCACACTATGGAAAAGTACTAATGAATTGTCTTAAATTATATTGACTTTTTAAAATATTAATTGTTGATTTTTCTAAGGAGGTTCCCTCTGAAATTCTCTTCCTTGTTGAGTTGTTGTAAGGTTGATATGATAGTATCTTTCATGTTCATGCTAATATTTATTAACATCGTGTATGAGTTTACGGAAATTCAATAACTTTTATGCAGATTCAGTATTTCCATTAAGAAATTCGTTTACTCAAAATCAATTATTATTGTATATAAACTTGAATTCGTTATAAGAATTTATAAACTTCAAATCCTGAATTCGTCTTTATGCATAAGGCTACTTTGCTTTTATTTCCAAGGCTCATATCCGAGATAATGATTAAAAATGAAAAGATCTTATTTATTCCATCACAATCTTTAACGATAAGTCATCTTTTTCTTTCTGGATTTGTACCAGAATGTTTACATACCACCAATAAATTTTAAGAAGTGCTGAAAGTGATATTTTCCTTTCCCCATTAGACAACGCAAGTGAAAATTAACGTTCCCATTTTAAGAAGGCAACAATGAAAAAGTGATGATCATACCTTTACCCTCAGCCCCGTTACAAGCCTTGAAAGACCTTCGTGATCTTGAGTGAGCTGAAAGTCATGTTGGTATGGAAAATACGGGCAAAGCCTATGGATAGTAGTCTACATAGCTTAATGCAAACATGAAAGGGAAGTGCAATGAATTATATGCAGGATGTTGGCAACTCCTGATGATTTTGATGATGATGCCATGGGTGCTGAAGATGATCGTGAGACACGAAGTTTAAACAAGCTGTCTAGGCTTCTAACTCCTCAAGTAGCAAGACCCAAGGTGTGGATCACAAATGCTTTAATTCTGTCTTCATTTTGTTGATTTTCTTGTAAATAAATGTCTTTTATTTGAGTGTATGCAACTGCATTAAGATTGATTCTCTGAATTTGTGGAATTTGACAGTCTTTTTAACTTCTGTCTCTGTGGAAGGCTCTCTTCCTTTTCCTTTGTTGGTGGTCACTCTAATTGTTTTCCCTTATTCCTTCAAAAGCTCATCTGCACCCCTTCAAAAGCTGTCCTATTTCAGTCTTTCCAAATGCTTAGAGCTAGAGGAGTAACATTCCACACACCTAGTGCCTATTTTCTCCTAGCTCCTCTCTTCCACTCATCAATTCCTTCACGGATCTTGGCATCCCATAACCTCGTGGCTAATTTACAATGTAATAGAATACGATCCATGTCCTCACCAGTATCCTTACATAAGAAACACCAGCTCATGTAGACAACCTTTCGTTTTCTAAGGTTCTTTGCCGTCAAAATCACCCCGGCCCTCACAAATATTTGTATTACGAGATCAAAGAAATACAGTGTGGTTGAATAATTATGCAAGTAGTTACTACTGACAGTAGTAAGGTACTGCAAACTTTGTTTTGTTACCACACTTGTTCTCTTTTCATGTTTCCTCGGTATTATATTCATATATGTGTGTACATATATTCGCTTTTTTGCTTAATCAAAAAAATAGATATATGATACTATGGGCCATTAAAGGGGGAAGCACTCCTTACTAGGAATTTCTCCATTCCGAGAGCTCGAACTTGATGACTACATGTGTGTATTTTGCTTCTGTTAAAGTGGACTTCTGTTAGTTATTTTTCCTGCATGGAATCTTTTTCAGCTTTCAAAATTCGTCTAGTATGTGTCTTGTTATTATGTATGTCCTTTTAAGTACTGCAGTTGTTTCATTTAATTCACCACAATTTGCCACTGTAGATCCCCAGCTATGCTGTCAACGCCAGAAACCGTTGTGGATGGGAAGCGCCAGATAAGTGGATAATGGTAAAGTTGTGTACCCGTTATTCACCGAGTTCCAAACCTAGCATCACACAAGCCCTCGGGAATTTCTCGGTTATGAGTAAAAGGTGTAAAAGTTGATATTCTCTTTTTTTCAAAAAGACCTCTTTTTCTTCCTTCCAATTTTGTCACCCTTGGAAGAGGGGAGTGGAAAGTCTATGTTGTATTGGTCTCAACTTTGCATAGTTTTGTAATGGCTAGCTTATAATTTTCTTGTTTTCACTTTCTATTTAGATTCTATAAAGCAATGCTTGCAGTTAAATTGATTTCGAATGGGGGATATGTTAGTCTAAGTTGGTTTGAATATCACAGTTATTAAAAAAAAGAGCAAGAGTTGGGATGGATTACCTATTTTTTTGAGTTTCTTGTCTAAACTATCTATCATGAGTAATCTATCAAAACACTTCTTGAAGTTGACTGCATCAAGTATTTGATTACGATCGTCAATAAGTGTATGACAACTTAATTTATTCATAAAATTCAGATTAAGAGCATGACATTGTTGTTGGGAGCCCAAAACCACTTATTTTGAGAAAAAAATAGGTGTTTGGCGAACTTGTAAAAGTGCTTTTAAATAAAAGCAGAAGCAGTTTTTCTGTTGTTGGGAATAAGCTAAAAAATTTCACTCCTTAAAAAAAGCAGAAACATAAATTATTTTTTTCAAGACTAAATAGATATACCAATATATCTCTTATTACTTAATTAACATATATCATATGTTTGGTTAAGTTCCATTTAATAATTTTATTTTTTATAATAAATGTATATTTTATTTTCCGTTTGCGTATTGTTATTTTATTTATTATTTTACGTATTATTTTACAAAATTAGATAACAAGAAAAATGAAACAACAATATTTTGTAAAATTAGGAAAAAAGAAAAAACATTACAATTAAAGATTTCTACCCTTCAAAAAATGTATAATATTGATTGAAAAATTGAATATGAACATTTTATTTTAATATAAATTAAAATTTTATTTTATTTTTTGTAATATATGTTTAAACTAGTTTCTCTCTATAAAATAATCTTAATATTAAAAATACATTAATACTTGCCCTTAATCGTAATTTGACTCTCAAAAACATTTTTTTAAAAAGATTAACCAAACACAATTTACTTATAAAAAACACTTTTCAAATAAATTAGCCAAACACAAATTGCTTTTTTTCAAAAGCACTTTTCTGAAAAGCTATTTTAAAAAAGTGATACTGAAAATAAGCAGTTTTTAGCAGAAATACCAAACATGATCTAAAAACAGGCAATGCAAATTTAGATAGGAAATTTGCAAAAAAAGTAATACCTTTAGATATGTTTTTGACCATAATCTTTTAAGTTTTCGATTAATTATTTTAATTATTTGTATGGAGAGCCATTTAGCCAGGTATATTTTGATAAATAGTTGATGATAGTCTAGATAGAAAATAAAAAAGGAAAACTACATAATAAATGGACCATAAAATCCAAAATAATTACATGTTCATACCCAAACCTAAAGTAATTCAAGAAATACTCATTCAGTAACTTGTATTTTTGCGCCAAATATATTTATAAATAAGGATTATTATTTATTTAATATATGTAAAGACGTTGTCCGTCGCTTTTTATTAAAAATAATTATTTTTAAATTCATAAATAACCACTCCATCCATCGTTTTTAATTTATAAATAAATGTGAACTGTTTTACATTCAGCTACACTAAAACATCTTCCATTAACTAGTATCTTGGGATGTAATCCATCAGCTAAAATTGTTGGTTCGTTCTTCCATAACATATGAAAACAACATACATATATATTCTGACGTCTTACGTTAACACTCAGTGTATCGAAATTAAACATATATAAGTAAATATATACATAATAATTCTTGAGGAAAAGACTATTCTAATTACCATGAAAGTAGATGAAACAGAAGCTCTCAAATCTTTAAATTTGGGTACAAGAGGTTTTTTCAAACACCAATAATTAACTTGACATGCATGCATAAATATAAGCAGCCATTGGTTTTCTTTACACAATTTTTCTAGTATCGTGACTAAGTAGAAGTGAATAAGAAGATTAATTTTATGGTTAGATTGTATGACCACAAAACATTGTTTATCTGACGTTGTTTGATTTGATATGTATGAAGTTTACGGAAAAAAAAAGGTTTTTAAAACTTCTAGTCTAAAAAGACTAAAATAAGTCACGAATATTTGTGTGACTATAAATCATCGTCTCATAAAGAATAAAATAGACATTTTAAAGTTAAATTGATACCAAATATAAAAACATGTCATTCTTTTTTAAATTGATGAAAAAAAATTATATCATATATTGGGACAAAAAAAGTAGTATTATTTTTCTCAACTGGTAATGAATTTATTGGTGAGGGTTTCTTTTTCATACCTATTTAAACTCGATTAATTCAAAATATTTATTGATCAACTCTTTTAGAGGGTTTCTTTTTTCAAACCTATGATTAATTCAAATATTTATCGGTCAACTATTGTAGAGGATTTTTTTTCATACCTATTTAAACTCGATTAATTCAAATACATAAATCGTGTTTCATTTTTCATCTCTGATTTGTCCACACTTCTTTAAACTCGTTAAGAGATACAATACTCATTTCTTTTTTTGCTCTTACATGGTCTGGGAGGATTGCTATTACCTCTGATATACCGACTTTCTCACCTTTCAGCCAATATTTTTGTAACCTACAACAAAGTAAAATATTTCATTTGTCAATACTAGTAAGAAATAATATCATAGAACTATCTAATTGAATGTACACTTTAGCGGTTTTAAGTCAATTCGACGTAAAAGAGATGCTTTACAATAACATAACTAGTGTAATTTCACAAGTAGAGTCTGAGGAGGATGAAGTGTACGCACACCCTACCTCTATCTTGGGAGGTAGAGAGGTAGTTTCTGATAGACCCTCAGGGTTCAAGGAAAAGCATTTCAAAGCAGTTAGGAATAAAGGAGATGTTTTAAGAAAAGAAAATAGAGAAATGAATACAAATATCTCAGAACTTGGATTATAAAAGCTAAAAGTCTCAAATAATTCTACGTCTATCATTGTTCACACTGTGCATAGTATTTGTGTCTATATCCTTCATAAATATTTTGGTGATATGACTTCCGGAGAATTTTTTGTGTAACCTTTATAGAACCCTCCAAAAGGGTTTCACTGCTTTGATTTTTAATTTTGTTGTTTCTTTTCTCAGATTTGGGCCTCTTTTGGGTCTTCACCATATTCTTTCTATTTTTTTATTAATAAAACCCACTTTCGATTAAAAAAAAAACCCTTGACAGGGTGTTGGGGGATGGTATCTAAAGTTTCACCATTTCCACAGTTCATTTTAGACATCTAAGGGCCTACAGGAATTACATGATTTTTTTTAGTTTTTCACGTGTGTTAACCCATGAATATTTTTGTGATATAATTTTCGAACGAATTTTTTGTGAATGACAACTGACTCATTAATTTCAAGATGCGTTATGATTAATTATTAGTGATAATTCACAAAAAATGACAGTGAGTGCCATTTTTAAATTAAAAAAGAGAGTATACATCATGCATCATCAAATTAATAAGGTAAAATATATTTTGATACACAGTTAATGAGTTAATGATAATTAAGAGAGAAACAAAAATATTAATAGTTCAAATAGTAAAATGGCAAAAATTCCTTTTTAAATTTTGAATCTTTCCTTTGAAATTTAGTTGAGCGATGTTCATAAAAACGAAACAATTGAACTCCATTATCTCAGGATCCTCCATTTGTGTCGTTCCCAACAGTCACATGATGCGACTCGCTGGAAATGGCGATAATAGAAGCTGCCTTTGCAGCCACGCAATATCTGGTTACGTCACCGTTACGTGCTTCTTCATCGCCGACGCATTTCCATAACAACGTTAGGTCGATTAAGTCGATTACTCTGTTATCAAAACGGAGTTTATCAAGTTGTTCTTCGCAAAGTGAAAAGTGCCACATAAATTTGTGACGGGGAAATACAATTTGGTGTAGTAATGTTTACAAGTTGGTGTGTTTTGATGTTGTAGTTTGAAAATCTGTGGTTTCCTTATGTTCCATTGTTTGAATGTTTAGAGGAATTTTGAATTGCTTGCTGAATTGTTGCTTTGAACATGAGGGCTTATTATCATCAGATTTCCTATTTTATATGACTTTATTTGACTGATTATGTTGTTTAAGATATTAATTTGACTTCCTTTCTTAGAGTGGTATAGTGGACGAAAAACTCGAAGTTAAAGTGTGAAAGTTAATTTGATAGCGTTCTACTATTGAATAGCGTAATGAACTTGAATTATTGAAGTTGTGAATTATCTAGTCATTTTGGCACAAATAGTTATGGTTGGACATGTTATTTGAATTGTTTCACAGACAGACTTGAGTATTGAGATGGAGCGGGCTGAAGTAAGATTACTTATCTGATTTATTATTAAGTTCTAGGATGTTGTATGATGTGTAGTGCAAAAGATGTATTTCATTATAGAATCGCTTGAGATATTGCGTGAGGCTGCAATATTTTGAATCTAGATCAGACTAAGGCGTATTAAACTTCTAGCTGGTTCATTGTGCATCTACTGCAGTGAGAAGGGGCTTTTGTAACATGTCCAAAATATGTTGTTGAATCCATTGACCATGTAGAAGAAATAAAAATGATGTTCTCTCTAACAACTTAAGTTTTTAGATGGGATGATCACATAATTCACCCAGTATTAGAGTAGGAAGAGGTCTGGATTTGAGTCTAACCATCACCCATTATCAAAAGGAATTTTCAGGTTCTTCCCACAAAAAAGAAAATCAAGCCCACACGTGAGAGGGCATGTTGAACACATAATTAGGTAAATAAAAGTGGTGTTTTTCTAATAACCTAAAAACTTTTTTAGATGAGATGGTCACACAATTCAACATACCATATGTCTCAATTTCAGTATTTCTCAGTAACAACTCTGATTTTGTTGTTCTTTCGGTCTCAGGAAGCAGATCAGCGCTGTTGAGCATTGACCAGTATGAGTTGCTGGACTTCCTCGAAATCTTGAACTCGTAGTTTTAATTTATCTTATTTGGTTTCTCTTCAATACCCTCTCATTGTGGATAAACTTTCTTTCTAGGTTACCCTATATAGATACAGTAATAGGGATAGAACTATTCTATATATTTTATTTGAGAGTTTGGCTAGTTAATGGAAGTACTTGCTTTAGCCTTTCTAATGTAAACGCTCCTTTTTATCATAATCTTGTGTTCTGCATTTGTTTTGTTTATATTTGCAAGTCATTGTGGGAGGAGAAAGTTCCCCTAAAACATGATTTTACTGATTGATTATCCTCACAATTGCAAGTTCCCTTCAGGCAGTGTTCAGGAAAGCGAGCTTCACAGACTAGAATGAGTATGTGAGCGCTTCATCGCTTAAAGCGAGCATTTCATCGCTTAAAGCATGAAGTGGGGCCTTGTCGCTTTTTTCCGCTTCACACTTCCCTGAACACTGCCTTCAGGAATGGTGTGAAAAAAGATGGAGTATACTCTTCTTTGTGGCAAACAAGAAAAGACCAAAGCTATGAAAGCTGGTAGAAGAAGTCGTCATGAAGCACTCGAAGAAGAGGTATTCCCTATAGAGAGTTTAGTCATCCATTTATTTTATATTTTAACTATCTCAGTTCGAGTGATTGAGGCAGAAGTAATTTGACAAGACATATATTTCGTATTGTTCTGTATGTCCGTTTGAAGGGAGATGAAGAGATAATTTCAAGACTCATGCCAAATTCCAAAATGTTTCTATATGTTTAAACATTTCCATTTTTAAAGTGATTCTTTAAGTGTACTCTTATTTCTCAGATTTCCTATTCTTACCTTACACTGAGTTTGAATGTGTGCAGGTGATCAAAAAGGTAAAAGTTTGCGTTGACTCAGCTGAAGATGTATGGGGATTCATGCTCTTAAATTTTATAGTTGGAGCCAATCAATTGTTATTTGACGGATTGACACGTGAATTGCCCCTTGTAAGTCTCTTTTTCATCTTTTGATTTCTCATAATAATTCTTTAATATTCCTAAAAGTAAGTTAGTTGATAACATTGTTCCACATCAACCATCAATTAGCTAATGAGCTTATTTACTGTGTTTCTATAAACCTTTTTTGTTAATCAAACAGAGGTGTTTGCATATTTAAGTGTGATGTACACTTTATGACCCAATAATGAAACACCTTGACCCTTTAATCTCAATTAAGAAGATGGTGGAGGTGTAAGAGTCACCACCATTTAATTCACTACTTTAACTTTTCATCAACTTAAAACTTTTGATCTGCCAACTAGATTAGTTTGGTTTTGTTGCAGGACCCAAAATAGAAAAATAAGTGTCTCATGTCTAACAACTTAAACTTTAGCAATCACGCAATAAAACATACTATCAGATTAAATGAAGGTTTTCATGTTTCACTGCTATCTATTTATTAAAAATATTTTTCACGTGTTTGGGGAAAGAAAAAGACTCAAGCCTACACGTTAGGACGCATGCTTGCAGGTTAAGCAAACAAATGTGTGCTCTTGTCCAGTTAAAACGTACTATCAGATTAAATGAAGGTTTTCAAGTTTCACTGCTATCAATTTATTAAAAATATTTTTCACGTGTTTAGGGAAAGAAAAAGAATCAAGCCTACACATTAGGACGCATGCTTGCAGGTTAAGCAATACAAATGTGTGTTTTTGTCCAGTTGTTTTCCTGTAAAGTGCATATTTGTCCCACTCGTAAACACCTATTGACACCTGCGCTTGTGCATATAAGGCATTACTACATGTCCATCCAAAGTTGCTTGTGATTGAATGCATATCCTCACACTAATCCACCTCAACCTTTACTTCTGCACATGGTAGATAGAGTTTCCTTGTTAACAAGTTCACTGATTCTTGCAAAGTAGAAAGGATTTATGAAATATTCTTTATGATTTGCATCCTCATTAGCTGCTGAGCTAGTTCATTTGGTTCATCAGAGTAGGTTTTATTGAAGGTGTATGGATGGTGGGAGTTATTGATGAGATACGAATGCCGGAAGGACAAAGTGATGCATATCCAATGTTAGTTGACACAAAAACACGAGTGCAAGCTAGCCTTCCTCTTGAACCACAACGGAGGAATGGAAGGTATAGTTTTGCACTGAATGTTGAACAGTAAAGAAACTTTAATATGATGCATCTCCGAGATGAAGAGAGATGCAACATATCTAAATTTCTTTACTATTCTTAATATATTTATGGGTACAAAATCTGATGATCTGATGCCCTTCTATGGCCGGCTTCAGCTAATGTGCTACAGGCCTACAAGCATTTGTGGGACAGCTTGGTAGCTGATAACTTTTCCTCCGGCCAGTTCTTTGAATTCTTCTCTCTGAATCCTAATCACATTTTATCTGCACAAGTCAGAGAAAGTACTGCTGTAAGTATAGAAGGGCACTCCCGTTAACTTCATCACCCCATAACTTAGACATATCAGTATGATGAACATCAAACTTACAAGAATATGCAATAACAAAGGTCCGAGGGGGGGG
>JAJOOH010038283.1:0-10261 GCA_029582605.1 Solanum gracilifrons | reverse complement strand
TGATAATGATAATAATGATAATGATGATAAAAATAATAATAACTATAATGATAATGATAATGGTAATGATAATGATGATAATGATAATAATGACAATGATAATAATGATAATAATAATGATGATAATGATAATAATGATAATGATGATAATGATAATGATAATAATTATAATAATAATAATATTAATAATAATGATGATGATGATAATAATGATAATAATAATAACAATAGTTCTAATAATAATAATAATAATAATAATAATAACCTATACAGGAAATTTAACAACTATAATATCTTTAATAATATTTAAATTGTTCATTTGATTTGTAAATGAATTCATCAATCGTACGTTTAACTAGCTATTTGCCAACCTCTTGGTTGGCAGAGTGTATGACTTTCATTAAAAGTATAAATTTGTATTGTTTCAATTATTAAATGTATGAAAGGAAAGCTAAAGAGACACCAAAAACAAAAAATTATAAAGGTAAGAAAGTATTTCATTTTATGGCCTTAACTAAATCTTACTTTAGATTATTATCAAATATTCTCAACGGGTTTATTAATTATTTAGCTGAAGAAGATGTACATGATACATACACTTTCTTTTTCTTCTTTTTTACAGCTTTAAAGTTTACACGTTTTATTATTTTAGCATATGATATTTTAGTTTCTTCAGTCAAATATTGTATTTGAAATTTGGTTGATTATTCTCACTGGTTCTTGAAAGTTGTAAATCTCCACTTGTCCCTTTTGCATCAGTTATGTTTCAAATGATGAGTTCGTGTGGAAACTTTCTCTTTTACTGGCACTCGAAAGGTGAGCTATTAGATTGAAATGAAAGCCTACCAATACATAAAAGTTTCTATTGGAGTGAAAGCCCAGACAGGTGAAGTGAGAAAATCTCGTTCGAAAGTCCCACTATTCCAAATAGTAAAAAAGAATGAAATCTCATCATTTGTTAGATCGAAAGATTAAATTCCAAAACATGTGAGCTAATAATGTCTCCTTCATATGAAGATATGAAAATAGAGATTGAAATACATTTAGTTGATTTATTGTACTTTTTGTCAATAATTTTATAATTAAGAATGCAATCTTTTTACTAGGAAGGTATATGTTATTTCTTCCATGCTTAATTAGTAAGATTTTTAGTTATCAGTATTTTCTATTAAATAATGATTTTTCAGCAAACATCAAAAGATTTCTAGAAAAATAATAGTCTTCTATAAAGGTAATCAATTTGTACAGTATTTAAAGATAAATATGAAATATTACGACCTAAAAAATTCCAATAATGACCTGTGATTTTTAGTATTCAGCTAATCACATAAGTTTATGACTATAAAGTTAATACCTAATTAAAAGTACAACCTATCATTTCCTTTATGAATAATTTAAATTATCATTTATAAAAAAAACATTGAAAACAAACTTCAAAAATTCCAAATAGGTACTGATCATTGCCTATGAATTTTTTTTAATAAAATAATAATATGAAATCATAATTTCAAGAATTTCTTTGAAATAGAGCAATATACAGATGAAAAATATTAGTGGATGACGCTTTTATTTTAAGAGAATTGTTTTTTGATTTAATTGATACGACGATTGTATAAGAGATGAAGTAAATACATGAGTGAATAACTAGGACTAAGAACCACTTAGATGGACCAACGTTCTAAATGTGATATTTTTATAAACTTATACTTTATATTTTGTATCACATTTTAAAAAGCGTTTGTTTTCATTGATATGGGATATATGTAGAACCTGTGTACCCAGACTAGAACAGTTTATCAGAACCAAATAAGTATATTAAATTAACTGGTTAATAGTCTTTCATCACGAATTTAATCAGTAGTTGAAGAAACGTAGTGGAACTACAAAAATACTAACATAAAGACAAGCTTCAAGCCAATCTATAGGAGACTTACACCACCTACCATAAGGAGCCTCAAACAGAACCATTTTGATACTCGAGTGATAACTATTATTATAAGCAAACTCAATCAAACGCAATGATCATCCCAATTACACTTGAAGTCCATTACACAATCCCACAACATATCTTACAAAGTCAGAATAGCACACTCGGCTTGCCCATCAGTTTGAGGATGAAAAGTCGGACTAAGCTTCACTTGAGTACGAAGACCCTTTTGGAATGACCTACAAAACTGAGATGTAAACTGAGTACGACGATTGGAGATAATACACAAACACATTCCATAAAACATTACCATTTCCTGAATATAAATCTTGGCATACTCTTTGGCTGGAAATGAAGCATTTATGGAAAGAAAGTGAGACGACTTCGTCATTCGGTCCATAATTACCAAAATTGAATCAAACTCATGATGAGTACGAGGTAAACCCATAATGAAATCCATATTCAAATCCTCCCACTTCCAAGTAGGAATAAAAATATCTTGAGCCAAAACCATCCGATTTCTAATGCTCGACTTTCACTTGTTGATAATTAGTTTACTTAGCCACAAATTCAGCAATATCCTTCTTCTTTCCCGTCCACCAATAGAATTTCGGCAAATCATAGTACATCTCTATGGCTCCTAGGTGAATAGAATATCAAGAACTGTGAGCTTTTGTTAAAACTTGATTCTTCAACTCATAGACATTTGGAACACATAATCTACCTTGGTATTGAAGGACACCATCTCCCCCTTGGGAAAAGCCTCAATGGTTTTTTCAGAAACCCACTTCTTCAAATCAACCAATATCAGCTCAAGATCCTTCTTAGCCTTCACATCTGCGATAAGAGGTAATTCTGAACCATTTTATACAATCACACTGCCTTCATTAGAATCAACCAAGTCTACACCCAATCGGGCCAGCCTATGAAAATCACGAACTAGTTCTTTCTTACCATCCTCAATATTAGTAATGATGCCCATTGATAGTCTACTAAGACCATCCATTACCATGTTCACTTTACCCGGGTGATAGAGGACAGTAATGTCGTAATCTTTCATAACTCAATCCACCTTATTTGGCGAATATTCAAATCCTTTTGGGTTAATACATACTTCAAGCTATTGTGCTCAGTAAACACATATACATGAACAACATATATGTAATGCGTATAAATATTTAGAGTAAATACTACCGTTGCTAACTTAAAATAATGAGTTGGGTAATTGATTAACACTTTAAATACACCTCATCCAATTCTAGGTGTAAACGAATGTTAACTAGTATAAAACCCTACAATTGAGTTGGGGTCGAACCCACAGGAAGCGGTACAATTTTGAATTCAAATATGAAGTTATAAATGTGATTTAAATGATTGTAGGAATAGAAATTATCAGAAATTCCTAATTAAATCAAAGGATTGACATAAATGTCAGGAAGGGGATTTGTATATCAGTCAGCAAACACAACAATAACAATCCACAAGATTAATCAAATAAGTAAGACGTACTTGGAGGAATGACCAATCAATTGCCAAATTTTTGCTAAATGGGTACTAGGTGATTACTAATAGTTACTAAATCTTCATGGGTAGGATGGACCTTAGATGAGATAATTTTCTCTCGAACAACTACCTCGCTTCAATTGAGTTCTTTCGAACCTCAATAGGCTAACTACGAAAATCAGCCCACTACCTCACTACATCTACTCTCTAGAGCTGGATAGGTAGAACGGGACATATAATTGATTTGCTCAAGCTGAACCCACAATAGCCCAATTGCTACGAATGCTAACTTATCGCCTTGGTTTCACACCCCTCTCTCGAGCAAGCATAAAACACTAAACCACATTGAAATAAACATTCAATACAGAAATTCAACAATATAAATAAATCTGACCAACTTTGAATTAGCACAATAATCAATAATTTCTAACACCCACTTAGCTAAATTAAGAAATTGATTTCATGGTCAGACCCCAAAGAATTGGGTTTTAGCTAGTCATCATAAAAAGGAAAAATTCAATACCTATTACATGCTCCATAGCTGGGTATTCATTTCCACAATCTAAAAATGAACAAATCATCATTAAATTACAACACCCAACTCGAAATCTCCTTGAAAAATCCTTCAAAACCAACAAGAATAGTGTTTTTTTTCTTAATCTCTATTCTCACAATGTTTGCATAACTTCTCTATCTTCAAAATATCAATCTATACTGATCCAAGATTTGACCTTTTGGGTTTAATCGGTGAGGAATGTCAGGCTTCACCGACCGGTCGGCGATTCGCCAATCGCCCCTGTCCATCGCCTTCTTGCTTCATGTTTTCATCCAAAATGCACTGTAACTTTAGGTGGTATATATCGGGATCGCCGATCACTTCCGCGATGCGCCCTTTGTTCCTTTGGATCGCCAATTTGCTTGCATGCGGTACAACCTCTCTTTGCCGATTCATTCGGTGATTCTCCGATATGGAACACAGTTCGCCCAAATTTCTTTCATCTCAGACGTGGTGTACTGTAAAATTGGTCGAGCTAAAGAGCCACTAGGCGAACCATCGAGTGGTTTTGGCGATCACTAGGATCGCTCTTCTCCTCTCCTTTGGCTTGTTAGTTCCTTTTTGTCTGGCAGTGTCCTTGCCTTGCTCCTTAGCCTTAAATGCTGCATATCAACACTTCAACATTAGATTAGGGCATAACTTAGGCATTTGAGGATACTAACATTATCAAAACAAAGCCCTAAATGAGTCCAAATCTCGGGCTCATCAACACCTCTAACTTGAACTTTTGTTTGTCCTCATGTAAAACTCAAGATCAACAGTTCAATAAGGATGTCCCAAATAGTGTTGCATAAGACACAACATGAATGCAAACAAAAGGTTCAAACTACACATATAATGCTCAATTGTGCACACAAAGATTTAAGTTGTGACTCACCATTATCAAGGGTACTCAAATTCACAATAATATTTTCAAATGCAAGTTCAAGCTCAACAAAGGTATTCAGATTCCCTCACAACAAAGATGATTCCATAATCACACAAAATATCTCAAGAATTGAAAGTCCCGGAATCACATACAACTCTCACACTCACAAAGATGAACTCATGCATGACTGCACCCATAGGTTTTCCCTTATTTTCCAATTAACATTCGTTTCAGCTCACTAGAGATCACAAAGGTCTTTTCAAGGCTTGTAACGGGGCTGAGTGTAAAGGTATGGTCATTTAGGCTTAGTGGCTTCCACCTTCATGAAGTATGGCCTGGAAATCACTTTTTTCCTTCTCTTTCAAATTCAAACATGTTCAAACTCCCCCCCCATTATTCAACTCATCATTACTCACCAGATACCCCAATTCTTTTGCAATTTTTTACTACTTTATTTCACAACTTTATCTCTTTTTCAGTCTTTTTTTTTTTTATATAAAGGGGTTCTTTCTTTTTCAAAATAGTCTATCAAAGGGGGAGTTATTCACACTTCTGTACTTTCATTCGTTTTCACCACAACCCCAACTTAGGCTTTTGGCCTAAAATGGCTATTCAAACAAACCAAAACTTCATGAATATTAAGGGTGAATGGATAAAGAGGTCAAAGTAGCTCAAGTTTCTTCCAAGAAAAGGATAGACTCAATGGGTGCCAAAACAAGACTTCCACTGCTCACAAGGGTGGTCACAAAAGATGTATATTGTCAAGTTGGTTTACTTTTCAATTTGCCTAAGCTCATTTCAAGTGTTTACATCTCTCAATCAACCTGACCAACGGGGAAAATTCTGGATGTCATCAAACACAATGTTCAACGTAATCTCATCAGATAAGACATTGGTACCAAAATTGAACAAGACTCTAAACTTTCTAGCTAGCGTGTAACGTTCATCACAATGGACTCATTCGACAACCGGCTAGTCACAATGAGATGCTAAAAGTTCACATATTGCCTATGTAATTTAGTTTGCCTCATCGTAGCCGCACATTCATTTTGTTCAATTAAGAGCACTATTTAAGTCATTGATATTGACCACAATCGACATTTGAAAATGCAAGAGAATAACAAGACTCCACCCACCAAAAGCAACCAATAATGTCCTTATTTTTTTCAAATAACAAAAACGACTCACACTAAACAAATGACAATAAGATTAAAACAGAAACATAAAGTATTGGCCCTAAACAAATAGAGGAATCTTCACTAGGTGGCCATTTGGTGAAGGGTTATAGAGGCCGCCGAATCGATTGTCGAACTACATGCACTCGCCTAAATATCTAGACTATTACCGCTCCAATTTGGGCCAAGGGCGATCGAGATTGGGTACGCCGAGCAGCATCGGCGCATCGCCTATTAGGCGTTAACATAGACAAAATTTCCCAAACTCTTACCATGCAGGAAGGTGTAAAAGGCGGAGAAAGTTGGGCTCACCCAATCTGTTCAGCACACAACCGAATGGCCTGCCTACATCACCAAATATTCCAATATCTCAGCTCACCTTTGATTCCACAAAAGAGATCAAGGTTGCGATCGCCAAATCCACTCAGCATATCACCGAAATGGTCCTAGCGTCGACGAATTAACCATACCTGCATATTCAACACATACATTATTAAAAAACACTAGCGCTTGGGTTCCCTCCCAAGAAACGCCTTATTTAAGTCGTGGCACGACGTGGAAATGCTTTCAAGCATCTTCCAAATACACAACTTCGATCAATGCAATCTCATGACATTCCACAAAATACAACTCCAAGCGTTGCCCAATTACCTTGAAGGCTAAACCTTCTTTTCCTTCGACCTCAATGCCCCATTCTTGAATACGCGAGTCACTTTAAAAGGGCCGGACCACTTTGACTTGACCTTTCCTAGGAAGAGTCTTAGTCGAGAATTGTACAGCAACACAAAGTCTCCAACTCGAAATTCTCTTCTAAGGATTTTAGAGTCATGCAATTTCTTCATTGTTTCCTTTTAGAGAGCTGAACTTTCATACTCTCTAACTTGAATTCATCCATTTTGTTTAGTTGATCTACTCTCCCTTTCGAAGCATTTTCCCAATCAAGATTTAATGCCTTTAATGCCTATCGTGCTTTGTGTTCAAGTTCAATCGGTAGGTAACAAGACTTCCCAAAAACCAGCTGATATGGGGACATGCCAATTGGTGTCTTTTATGCGGTGCGATATGCCCAAAGATCATCATTTAGCTTTTGAGACCAATCACTTTTATTTGCATTCACTGTCTTAGCCAAGATACTCTTAATCTCCCAATTCAAAACCTCAACTTGGCCACTTATTTGGGGATGATAAGGCGTTGCCACTTTTTGTTTCACTCCATATTTACTCAATGCGGATGCAAACAGCCGGTTGTTAAAATGTGAACCTCCATCACTTATGATAGCCCGAGGGGTGCCAAATCTTGCAAAGATATAGCGCTTTAGAAATTGGACAACACTCTTCCCTTCATTGTTGGGTAATGTTACCGCTTCCACCCATTTAGAAACATAATCCACAACCACCAAAATATACTTGTTACCAAACAAGCTCACAAATGGCCCCATAAAATCTATTCCTCACACATCGAATAACTCAAACTCTAGAATGGCTGAAGAGGCAACTCATACCTTCTTGACACTCCGCCTTATTTTTGTCATTGTATGCATTTCTTTACAAATTCAAGGGAATCTTTGTAGAGGAATGGCCAGTAGTAAAAAATTTGAAGAATTTTAGCGGATATTCGAACACCGCTATGATGACCCACAATTGGCAAAGCATGTCAAGCATTTAAAATTTCATTGGCTTCCTGGAGTCTGTTTTAATACAAAAGACATAAATAACTACACAGTAAATTAATTTCTCATATTCAATATGAAGTATGGATGGATTCTTAAGTTTATTGCAAGTTGTAAATACTTTTCTTGAAGTCATAGATGTGTTTCTCGACACTGCGATTAGAATAGAATTGTAGTTTCAAATTGAAATCCATAACTCTAGTATGCTGATTTTTAAAAAGCACCCAAACAAACAAAATAGTTTTGAATAATATTTTTCCCTTTCAAGTATATATAATAAGTTGAATTTTTGTCCAATATGATTCATTTTCCTTTAATATTTCATTTAATAATTTCTTGTGATACATTTAAATGGGGAATTTTAAAATGATACTTGCAAAGAACAAGGTAGGGCTGAACTTTATACATGTTAAAATTAGAATATTTGTTCACGTTTTCAGCCTTTTAAAATTTATTTAACCCTTCACGAACTATTATTTACGTATTAAAAAATTTAATATCTCAGGTTGATGTTCATTTGATTCCCCAAAAATATCAAATAGTAACACTTCCTAGAAGCAAAATGATAAATTATAAAATTAAATTAAAGATGATTCATTGAAGGATAAATGATAAGATGTAATAATTATCATTTTCTTTACATTATTAATGTTCGTTACTACGTATTCTTGTATGAAATATATATAGTATTTTAGTTTTAATGACTGATAGGTTTTAAATATTATTTTATAAATTTTGTGATATTAAATTCCTGCACGAGGCAGGGGTAATTTTACTAGTGCATAATAAGATTGAAATCAAATAATTGAATCATAATAAACTGGACCCATGGAGAAATGCATGAAACCCTAATCAAATTGGGGGAAACAGAATTGGAGATTGAGATTCTTTTGGAACCCAACAGATTAATAGAATTACTTGGTAAATTCCCACAAACCTTGATATCAAAACCTAGAAAATCAAGACAAAGATAAGGCCTTGAATCCTTCGAAACCCTAGTTCTTCACGTTGGAGCTTGAGAGAATAGTCAGGAAGAGGACTTAAGAAAATTGGGGGATTTTGAGTGAATGGAAGAAATTAGGCTTAGTTTGTGGATTAAAATGGTTATAGGGTAGTTATAGGTCCAAAATAACGTAGTTTAGGGTTTAGGTGGGTAGGAAATGACCAAAACACCCTTACTTAAAAACAACCAAAGTGACCAAAGGTTTCGGCATATGGTCCATAGATGTTTATATGGCCCATACTAGTCAATCGTAGAATCACTTTCACATATGCATTGTTCATGTTCATGATTATGATTTTTACTTTAAAAGCTTAAGTATGTTTTACTTGGTCATGCGTATCATGTTTTAAGTTCAGTATTTATCATGTTTACATTTTTATATATTTTTGTCATAATCAGTACATTTAAAGTATTGATGAATATTGTGCCTATATGTTTCAAAATATAGGGTCCGACGCTCCTCCCAGATGAGGCTAGATCGGGATTTCTAAGCTATTGACTACTTGGATTGGTGAGTCCTCATAATTCGAGGGCAAGGCCATGGACAATTTTACTGCTTTGATGTCTTTTCAATTTTTAGATTATGTTCATGACTTAGGGGTTTGTCCTAGTCACACCTATTGATTAGGAGGCTTATGTCAGAATTAGTAAATTTTTCACGTATTCTCTTGTATATTGTGTTTGTATCTCTTATGCCATCTAAAGCTTGAGACTCGTGTTGATTTATATTCCCTTATGTCAAGTGGCTTTCTTAGGGTCTCCTGGGGTCCTATTACCCATGTGATATCCTATGGTGTAGTAGTTATGTTCATGAGATCTTCTTTGTGAGTCTGAGTATTTGTCTTTATGTCCTTTGTCTTGGTAATACTTGTGTGAGTAATTCAAAGACATTTTCTTTCTTGTTAGGGCATGTCAATTAAGAAAGTGGTGATTTTAAAAAGTCCTAAATGAGTCAAATAAGCATATGAATGAATTAATGATTTTTAGTCACTTCTTGAGATTGAGTTGTTGTCACTTGATTATTGTTAGTTAGTGAAATTACGGTGTGAGAATGACGGGAGTTCTAGTTATGAAGTTTTGCATGTAGTTGTAACACCTCTTATTAGAGAAAGACTAGAAAAGGGTTAAGCGGGAAAGTCAAGAACCCAAAAGTTGACCATGTAATCCTCCACGGAGCCCTAGATAGGCCTTGTAGGGTCCATGATTCGTTAACTCGTGAAGATTTCCAGAACCTGCCACAGGCAGGGGTCACCTTGACGGTGCCCCAAACGGCTGATCTTGGTGGCCCTTCAAAAGGGTGGTACAAGTCACCTAGTTGGGAGTGTGTAATCTAAGGTCACTATAAAGGACCATATACATCTTAACGGTTCGTTAAGCTTCACAAGGACCACAAAGTTGTCTGTGAAGGAGACTTTTGATAACGTCCAGCTATACTTCTTGAAAAGAAATATAAGCAGTCGTATGCAATATATTTACCTCACTATGATTCGGGGTCGATCCCACAAAAAATATTGAAGAATATTGTCAATAGCAAATATTTAACTCGATAGTCGTTATTTA
>JAJOOH010038274.1:0-11958 GCA_029582605.1 Solanum gracilifrons | reverse complement strand
CTCTTGGGTCGTGACAACGGGTGTGATTGCATGAAGTTAAAAGTGAGGGAATGTGAAAGAGTTAGAAATTTTAAACCTTTGGCATTTTAAAAACTGTCATGTTCGCACCCTTTCAACGATATTATTTTACCTCGCCGAACCACTCGGCGACACACCGAGTGGTTATTTATCTCGCCAACTCTTACAGGACCCCCAAATAATTTGGGGGTCCAAACAGTGGACAAAGTCGGGCTCGCCGACCTGTTCGGCCAGTTGCCGATTTTTCCATGGGCCCGTCGAGTTTTACAAAATCTATCCTTGTAATTCCTTGAGTCCAACGGCGGTCCAAGTTGGGCTCGCCGACCTCTTCGGCGAGTCGCTGAATGGACTTTTGGCTCGCCAACCTGCAAATTTTCAGACACATTCCACACTTCAACCTGCACAATCAACACACATTATTCCGAAGCAAAAGACAAAGCAATAAAAACTTGGGTTTTCTCCCAAGAAGTGCCTTAGTTAACGTGGTGACACGGCGCAACTACCAATTCAAAGTTCATTCTTGGGGTTTTCCATAGTATCACTAGGCAGCCCCTTTGTTGTCTGGGGTTAAGATGTGAAGAAATATGACCCATTTGGGTCTCTAACTGCTTGATAGAGACAGAATGAGAAGTCACCGTCTGGTTGAAAGTCGATACGTCTTCCTTCATTTCCTTCAAGAATTTATCGGACCTTTCAACTTTGTTGAGAATACGCGAGAGCATATTCTAAGTCTGGCCACACTCAGAATCTTTAGGCTTTTGACGCTCGTGGGGAGGAACATACCTATCCTTCTCCCCATCTCTTTTCTTCTAAGTGGGGTTACGATCCCACCACTCTCTATCACGGTCTCTCCAGCCCTCATCCTTGTTACAACCTTGGTTACCACCCTACCTTGGGTAGTTTGCACGATAACCTCCTCCTTGGTTGGCTAGGAAGTTCACTTCCTCATTGTACAACACTTCAAACATTGCCTCATTGAGGTTTACACACCTAACACCCACAACATTTACACTTCTAGCACCAAGGGTCCCTCTCTTGATCTTTTTCAAGCTGCTCCTTTGTCAATTTAAAAGTGAGAGGGGACACCTGATCTTCACGGGTGTACCATGCCCGGTTGATTTTGGTTATACCTTCCAAGAGTTGGTCTTCTATAATGTAAGGTTGTTGCATTAAACCTTTCGGAGAAAGTTGATCAGCCACTCCCTTGTTCACCGAATCAAGGCTTCTGTAAAAGTACTGCAACAAAATGTTGTCGGGCAATCCATGAGTTGGGCATTGCAGCACTAACTTCTTAAATCTTTGCCAAGTCTCATGGATTGGCTCTCCCTCGAAACGCTTGAAGCTTTGGATGTTGTCCCGCAGAGTCATCATCTTCTAAGGGGGAAAGAATCGCACTTGAAATGCGGTAATGAGCTCTTCCCACGAAGTGATAGAATCTCTTGGCAACTCAACCAACCACTTACACGCTTCTCTCATTAGAGAAAATGGGAACAACCTCAGTCGGACTGACTATTGGGATATGTTCTTAAAGGATAACGACCCGCAAATATCAACGAAGTTCCTTATATGCTCATGGAGATCCTCATGAGCCAACCCGCCAAACAATCCTTTCAATTGCAAGAGTTGCAACATGGTGCTTGTAATGTGGAACACACCGTTCCCTTCAGCTGGAGACAAGCGAATGGCACCAACTCTACCCACTAGATTTGGGTCATTGACATTCCGTTCATTGACATCATTGAGAGTTCTGATGCCATATTAGTGGCCCACTTGGCTACCATTGCTTCCATTGACACTCATTTCCTCTGTTTAACAAGTATCACAAAACTAAAACTAAAATTAAGTAGATTCAACTATGACTAAAAGAACAAAATTCAACTTCACCAAAAGAATTTCAAACAACACCACTCCCCGGCAGCGACACTATTTTGATTAACATTTCAAAAACACTTCATCAAGTTCTAAGTATTAACGATCATAAATTAGTATAAACCCAACTAAATGAGTTGGGGTCAAATCCCAGAGGGAGCGGTACGTGTTTAAGATTCAATTGGGAAGTATGAACATGGTCAAATCAGTCATAGGAATAAAAATTATCGAATAAAAACATCATTCAAATTAAGGGGTGAGACGAATGTCAAATGGGGGGTTTTGGTTTTAGATATCAACTACAAACAGTCACATACAATATGAAATAACAATAATAAGACGGGGTCTTTGGATGTGATCGATTATAGGCTAATATAGACAAATGGGTAATTGCAACTATTAGTAAATAGCTAGCTATTAGTGAGCAAGCTATGATATAGTGGAGGTAAATTTTCTCTCAAACAATTTACCCTGAATCAAGTGATTTCTCTCGAACATCAACAATCATGCAAAATTAGACCAACCCATACCTTAATCCATTCACTCTCTCGGCTGAATGTGTGGGAGTGCGTTTAGGATTCACTCTCTCGAGCTGAACCCAGGTCAACCCAATACCCATAAACCATCAATCAGAAACCTTGGTTCTAAAACCTCTCTCTCGAGCAAGCCAAGAACACAATGCTAGAACTGAACTTGCAACTACAATTCTTAAATTGAACCACAATTAATGATTGAACTCACTTTTAAATAGCATTTAAACTAACAATTAGCAATACCCATAATCTAAATCAAACCATAATAACATAATCACACCCCAAGAATTGGGGTTTTAGCTAGACATCATAAAAAGGTAAAAACCATTACCAAATTGACTATCCATCAACTAGGTAAGAGTGATTTCGTACTTAAAATGCTCCAATTCAAAGATTCTCAAAGTCCCACTTCCAATTTCTTAAAAGTGAATTTCTTCAATCCTTCTAAGCTTAGGAAAAACTAAAGAAAAGTGTCTCCAGATTGTTCTAAAGAATAATTGATTGAAAAATTGATAAATTTGATACTAAACTAAATGTTCAAAAATGTATTTTGGTTACCGAAAATGTGTTGCGAAGTGTCACTCAGTTATGTAAGTCAGGCTCGCTGAACCACTCGGCAAGCCACCCCTTGGTCATTTCCATCGCCTTTCTGCCTTGACATTCAGCATCCTTAAGGTCTGTAACTTTGGGCGATCTAGCACTACATCGCGGAACTACTTGGAAATCTGCCGACTGCTCCTTTCTCTTGCCTACTTGGTTTCTTCCCTCAGGTCTTGGCACACTGAAACTTTAGGCGGTCAAATAACCTGTAACACCCCGACTTTTCAAAACGTCTAAATTAACTCGTATCTTCGTGGAAAGACAAGGAGGGTGAGTAATAAATAAAAACGATGTGGTATGTCATGTTTTAAGTTTTCAAGGGTTGTATCTCAAGTTTTGAAGTTAAGTAAGTGGCAAAATAAAAGTTGGCAAAAGTTATCGTAAGTTCCTTTTTAAAGATTTCTCTAAAATTTGGGTCAAATGTCTTGGATTTTTTCTCCCAATATATAAAGAGTTATAAAGCTAAACAACCATTAAATCGAAGGCCTACGAGTCTAGTTTTCAACGCATAAAAACCCCGTATCAAACCGACATCAAAGTAAAAAGTTATGAGGGTTTTACTAGGGACTGTCAGTGCACAATCCGGGTCGGGTAAAAAATATGGTATGTCGGCTTATTTAACGTTTTAAGACACGAAAACATTTCATTTCAGTTCCAAACCAGTGATAAATCTTAAGAGAGGGTTCCTATGGAGTTATAGCATGATAAATGTTAGTTTTTAACGATTTCTACCATTAAACATTGCCCCCGTGCCTCGAAACGTAATCCCTACATGTGGCAATCATTTTCCCTTCTATTAGCTGCATTTGGAGCTAGTTTTTGAAAATACAAATTTTTAGTTATTGGTGTTTCTTCAAGGCTTACACTTGGTTAACTAGGGTAATCATCTCGGGACCCTTTTATGGTTGTTTTTTTGAATTTCTACAGACGTTTTGACAAGTTGGGGAAATATGGCAAATCTGCCGATTTAAGATTAATTATGAACTGTTTATAGGTGCGTACCAGCTGTGTATATATAGTGTTTGCAAATCTTAGGACTTAAGGAACAACTTTTGTGAAGGAATTATCATCTTTCGAGCGATCATTGGAAAGGTATGTTAAGGCTATTCCCTACTTATGACATGTTTCCTTAAAGCTTATAAGCAATGTAATTGGGTTGCTATCCTTCTTACACTTGTAGCCATTATTGTTGATTGTTGGCTGCTCGAGTTGATATAATCCTCCCTTGTCGGGATTCCTATACAGTTAGTAGCGTCCCTATGTTGGACACGACTTAGAGGCTATTTGTATAGGTTGCTTATAACTAAATTGCTCGCTTTTAGCGATTGGATTGTTATTGTTGCCCTTGGGGTTATTGTCGTTAGGTGCAGTAATGTGATCTATGCCTAGAAGGGTTATGTTCGGCCTACAGGGCTATATGGATGCCTAAAAGGGTTATGAGTTGCCTACAGGGATATATTGATGCCTAAGAAGGCTATATGCTACCTACAGGGCCATGTTGTTGCCTAAGAGGGCTATGAGTTGTCTATAAGCTATGTTGATACCTAAGAGAGTTATGTGCTGCCTGCGGGGATATATTAATTCCTAAGAGGGCTTTGTGACTGCCTACGGGGATAGGGGACTACCAATAGGGGTATATAGGCTGATTGGCACCTTCCGGGCCTATGGGGGCCTGAGTAAGTGGTCTTGTGTGGTGTTTGTACCTGTCGAGCTTATGGGGGCTTGGTTAGGTTGTTGTTTTATTTTTTTTGATAAGTTTAGATTTAGGAGCAGGTCAGTACACTTATCTTATCCTTGATTTATTTATCTGATTATTTCAGTATATCAGGATACCTCCTCATAGTCTATTGCCTTTCGTACTCTGTACATTATTTTACATTGATGCCCCATTGCCTTGGGAGATCTGCATTCATGCATGCAGGTCCTGACAGACGACTAAATAGATCTCCTCAACAACTGGATTGACTTTTATCCGGTTGGCTAGCTCCTTTCCTCCGGAGCTGCCTGAGTTGGGAGGTTTGTTACCTTTTGTTGTATATATCTTTATGGGTAGGCTGGGGCCCTGTCCCTCTAATCTCTACTACTTTTAGAGGCTTTCAGACTGGTGTGTGGGGTGTATAGCTACGTTATGGCCATACTGGCCTATGTTGTTGGTTTGCTGAATCTTATGAGCTGTTTGATGTATTGTTTTGATATATACCTGCTTTTGGTTTTGGTATAGATATCATGGTGGTCTCGACGGACCAAGGACTTCTGTGCTAGTTGGCTATTTATTTATATGATCTCCTGGGAGTAGTTGTTTCTGTTATAGACCAGTTGACAGGGGCCTTGCCTGCCGAGGTCTTATTTTTAAGCCGAGATATACTTGTTTGTTTTCTTGATTTCGTGTGGCTGCCATGCGCTAGTAGCAAATGGTTCAACAGGGTCGGCTCGAGCCTGAGTTTCTAGAATAGGAACCAATTGCGCCCCTTCGAGTTTGGGGCGTGACAAACTTGGTATCAAAGCAACGTCGTATCCTAGGGATTCTGCAAGCCATGTCTAGTAGAGTCTTGTTTATAAATGTGTTGTGCACCACATCCGTTAAGCAATAAGCTACCGAGCATGTTAGAATGACTATCCATTTTTGATCACCTCGTTCTATAGAGCGGTGTCTTAAGGGTTGAGGTTTTTGGCTTATAATGGATACTTGTATGCAGATAGAGATGACTGACACTAGACAAACCACAACTAGCCAGGGGTTAGATACAACTGCAAGCGAGGGTACCGGCAAGGTACCACAGGTGGAGGTAGCCCATTGTGCGACCCAGGGGGAGACATCTTCTCACCCCCGTATAGCTTATCCACCATATCAGGAGCCTCCGAGGGCTACAAGACTTCCGGCTCCACCAGATGTACCACCTCTAGTTCCTCCTATTCCATCTGATAAGGATTTCAAGAGTGCAGTATGTATGTTAACACAATTAGTAGTTGCACAGTTCCAACCAATTGCGCCAGATGTTGTTAAACCTTCTGAAGGGCCCGGAAGTTCGAGAGTTCATGAATTTCTTGCCTTGAATCCTCCACAGTTTACAGGGACAGATCGTAGAGAAGACCCTCATCACTTTATTGATCAGCTTCATAGCATCTTTAGGGTCATGGATGCCTCAGTGACTGAGTCAGTTGAGTTAGCAGCATTTCGACTGCGCGATGTTGCTGTATTGTGGTACGAGAGTTGGGAGAGATCTAGGGGAAAAGATGCATCCCTACCCACTTGGGATAGATTTATAGAAGCATTCATAGATCACTATTTGCCTCGAGAGATTAGGGATGGCCAGGTGGACCAGTTTCTGAACCTCTGACAGGGCAGCATGAGTGTCCGAGAGTACGGGCTGAGATTTAATTCATTAGCTAGATATGCACCAACATTTGTTGATACGATGCATGATAGGGTGCATAGATTTGTGGGAGCGCTCGACTCAGATTATATCGATGCTTGTTCTACCACTGCACTAAATGATAATATGGATATCTCGCGAATTCAGGCATTTGCACAAGGCATAGAGGATCACCGACATTTACAGTATATGAGTGAGAGCGTCGAGAGAGAGAGAGACAGGAGAGGGCTAGGCCCGCTGGTTCATAGGGAGATTTTCAGGGTGGTCCCAGACCCCGATATTCTATTAGGCCACCTAAACCTCTACCACAACAGTTCTAGGGTAGTATATTTGATCGTCAGGAACAGTTAGGCCCAGGTGAGGGTTCACGAGCATCAGGCTCGCAACAGCAGAGGGGTTCAGGATAAGCTAGGACAGCCCCGCCGCGTTGCGCTACTTGCAGTAGGATGCATTTCGGGAGGTACAGAAAGGGTTCCACAGGTTATTATTCTTGTGGACAGGAGGGGCATGGGTGGATAAACTACCCTACCATAGGTCAGGGTGGTATAGGCCACTCGACCAGGTCAGCAGTAGGTTCCTCCTCATCAGCACAGTCTACAGGGCGTGTACCCCAGACTTTAGCACGTATAGGTAGAGGTGGAGGTAGAGAGGGAGCATCTAGTTCTGGTAGTGGATAGAACCGTACATATTCATTAACCGGCCGACAGGACCCAGAGTCATCACCAAATGTTGTGACAGGTACATTGATTGTTTGCTCCCATTGTGTTTATGCTTTGATAGATCCTGGATCTACTCTGTCTTATGTTACTCCATTTATTGCGGGGAAGTTATGTATAGTAGCAGAGTCATTAGATCGACCTTTTATTGTATCTACACCAATTGGTGAGTCTATTGCTGCCAGGAGAGTCTATCGAGGTTGCACGGTAGAAATTATCGACTGTCAGAGCTCTGTAGATCTCGTAGAGTTAGAGATGGTCGATTTTGACGTCATTATGGGTATGGACTAGTTAGCGTCTTGTTATGCTAATGTTGAGTGTCGGACAAAGATTATTAGATTCCACTTTCCAGGAGAGGCAGTTCGGGAATGGAAAGGCTATATAGCAACGCCGAAAGGTAGGTTTATTTCCTATCTTAAGACGAGGAGAATGATTACCAAGGGTTGTATTTATCATCTTGTTCACGTTCATGATATAGATGCAGAACCTCCGGCTCTTCAGTCTATTCCGATAGTTAATGAGTTTCTAGATGTATTTCCAGACGAGCTCCCTGGTATCCCCCCAGAATGGAAAACTAATTTTGCTATCGATATGCTACCAAGTACACAACCCATATCTATCCCTTCTTATAGAATGGCTCCTACTGAGCTAAAGTTGTTGAAGGATCAGCTGAAAGACTTGTTGGATAAAGGCTTTATTAGGCCTAGTGCTTCACTATGGGGTGCACCAGTGTTGTTCGTAAGGAAGAAAGATGGCTCACTAAGAATGTGTATCGATTACCGATAACTAAATAAGGCAACTATAAAGAATAACTATCCCTTTCTGAGGATATATGACTTGTTTGATCAGTTAAAAGGTGCTAAATGTTTCTCAAAGATTGATTTAAGATTAGGGTACCACCAGATACGAGTTCGGGAGAAAGACGTTCCCAAGATAACTTTTAGAACTAGATATGGACACTTTGAGTTCTTGTTAATGTCTTTTGGATTAACTAATGCCCCAGTAATGTTCATGGACCTGATGAATAGTATATTCAGGCCGTATCTAGACTTGTTTGTGATTGTATTTATTGATGATATTTTGGTGTATTCACGTTCAAAAGATGAGCATGCAAATCATCTGCGAGCAGTCCTTTAGGTTCTTCGAGACCGAGAACTTTATGCAAAGTTTTCTAAGTGTGATTTCTGGTTGGACAATGTAGCTTTCTTAGGCCATATTGTATCAGATGCAGGCATTGCGGTTGATACACAAAAGATTGAGGCCGTAAAGACTTGTCCTAGACCCATGACTCCGACTGAGGTTCGTAGTTTCTTAGGTTTAGCTCGGTACTACAGAAGGTTTGTAGCGGGGTTTTCTTCAATTTTAGCCCCATTAACGAAGTTGACTCAAAAAGCAGCTAAGTTCCAGTGGACTGAGGCTTGCGAGCATAATTTCCAGGAGCTGAACAACAGGTTGACATCAGCACCAGTTCTTGTATTGCCAGACGGTTCAGAAGGCTATGCGGTGTATTGTGATACTTCTGATGTTGGGTTGGGATGTGTTCTAATGCAACATAGTAAGGTTTTCGCATATGCTTCAAGGTAGTTGAGAAAGCATGAGAAGAACTATCCGACCCACGATTTAGAGTTGGCTGTAGTTGTGTATGCACTAAAGATCTGGAGACACTATTTGTATGGCATTCATGTTGACATCTTCACAGATCATAAAAGCCTTCAATATATGTTTAGACAGAAGGAGTTAAATCTGCGACAACGTCGATGGCTTGAGTTATTCAAAGACTATGACGTAGACATTTTATATCATCCAAGAAAGGTGAATGTGGTAGCTGATGACCTCAGTCGAAGATCTATGGGTAGTTTATCATATTTAGGTGTTTAGAAGCGTGAGCTAGCGCGAGAGCTTCATCAGTTAGCTAGCTTGGGAGTCAGATTGTTAGAGGCAGAAGATAGTGGGGTAACAATTTAGGACACATCCGTATCATCTCTAGTTGTAGAAGTAAAATCACGAAAATAAGAGGATCTTAGCTTAGAGCAGCTCAGAGCCAAGGCTCAGAATCAACAGACTTTAGCATTTGATATAGCAGGAGATGGAGTCCTTAGATATAGTGGTCGATTATGTGTTCCAAATGTTGCAGGGCTTCCGCATCGGATTATGGAAGAGGCACATCATTCATGTTATTCTATTCACCCTGGTTCGACGAAGATGTACCATAATATTAAGGAGATCTATTAGTGGCACGGGATGAAGAAGGAAGTTGTTGAGTTTGTGGCACAGTGTCCTAATTGCAAATAGGTGAAGGTTGAGCACCAAAAGCCCACTGGGCTAGTTTAGGAGATAGCCATTCCTTTGTGGAAGTGGGAGGCAATTAATATGGACTTTATTACAAGGTTACCTCGATCGTGTCGCAAGTTTGACTCTATTTGGGTAATTGTTGATAGACTAACAAAATCAGCTCACTTCTTACCAGTCAAGGCTTCTTTTACGGCCGAAGACTATGCAGGGCTCTATATTAGGGAGATTGTTAGGCCACACGGTGTCCCAATATATATTATCTTTGATAGAGGAGCACAATTCACCGCCAACTTCTACAAGTCCTTCCAGAAAGGACTGGGGACACAGGTTAATCTTAGTACATCCTTTCACCCGCAGACAGATGGACAGGCTGAGCGCACAATTTTGACACTCGAGGATATGCTACAGGCGTGTGCGCTAGACTTCAAGGGGAGTTGGGATGACTACTTACCTAGAGTTAGCATACAATAATAGTTATCATTCCAGCATTGGGATGGCACCTTATGAGGCTTTGTATGGGCAAAAATATAGATCCCCCATTGGATGGTTCGAGGTAAGTGAGTGAGGATTGATTGGACCTGACTTAGTACAGCAGACAGTGGAGCAGGTCAAGCTCATACGGGAGAGGTTGCTAAGATCTCAAAGCTGACATAAGTCATACTTAGATGTGCGATGAAGGGACTTAGAGTTTTGCATCGATGACTGGGTATTCTTAAAAGTCTCACCTATGAAGGGGGTTATGAGATTTGGCAAAACAGACAAGCTTAGTCCAAGATTCATTGGGCCATACCGGATCCTTCGAAAGGTAGGATGAGTGGCTTATGAGTTAGAATTGCCTTCGGGGCTAGAATCTGTTCATCCAGTTTTCCATGTATCTATGCTACGAAAGTGCGTAAGAGACCTTTCTCGGGTTGTCCCCGTTGAGGATGTTCACATCACAGAGGAGTTGTCCTATGAGGAAACTCCAGTTGTCATATTAGATCGATAGGTCTGTAAATTGAGGACCAAAGAACTGGCTTCGGTTAAAGTATTGTGGAGAAACAAGAATAGAGAAGAGGTGACCTGGAAAGCTGAGGATGGCATGAGGTCTAAATATCCTCACTTGTTTCATATCCCAGGGTGATGGCATATCAGTTTATATTGGTGCAGTGAGGTAAGATACCTATCTGATTTTTTTATATTGTTGCTTATTATTATTGTTGTTGTCGTTGTATATTTTCTCGCACTATTATTCTGTAGCTATAGTGCTTAGCAATTTATGTCATCATGTGAGACGCCTAGGTTAGACTTTTTGCATTTTAGGTTCCTGGATAGTGACAAACTTAACCGTGTGACTCCGATTTGTTTTTCATTCGAGGACGAATGTTTCTAAGGGGGGAAGGATGTAACACCCCGACTTTTCAAAACATCTAAATTAACTCGTATGATCGTGGAAAGACAAAGAGGGTGAGTAATAAATTAAAAATGATGTGGTATGTCATATTTTAAGTGTTCAAGGGTTGTATGTCAAGTTTTGAAGTTAAGTAAGTGGCAAAATAAAAGTTGGCGAAAGTTATTGTAAGTTCCTTTTTAAAGATTTCTCTAAAATTTGGGTCAAATTTCTTGGATGTTTTCTCCCAATAGATAAAGAGTTAAAAGGTCTAACACCCATTAAATCGAAGGCCTATGAGTCTAGTTTTCAACGCACAAAACCCCGTATCAAATCGACATCAGAGTAAAAAGTTATGAGGGTTTTACTAGGGACTGCCGGGGCAGAATCCGGGTTAGATCCGGGTCGGGTCAAAAATGTGGTATATCAGCATATTTAACGTTTTAAGCCATGAAAACATTTCATTTTAGTTCCAAACCAGAGATAAAGCTGAAGAGAGCATTCCTATGGATTTCTAGCATGATGAAGGTTAGTTTTTAACGATTTCTACCATTAAACATTACCCCGTACCTAGAAATGTAATCCCTACACGTGGCAATTGTTTTTCCCTTCTATTAGCTGCGTTTGGAGCTTTATTTTAAAGATATACATTTTTATTTATTGTGTTTCTTCAAGGTTTACAGTTGGTTAACTAAGGTAATCATCTCATGACCCTTTTATAGTTGTTTTTATGAATTTCTACGGACATTTCAACAAGTTGGGGAAATATGGCAAATCTGCCGATTTAAGATTAATTATGAACTATTTATAGATACGTACCATATGTGTATATATAGTGTTTGCAAAGCTTAGGACATAAGGAACAACTTTCGTGAAGGAACTACCGTCTTTAGAGCATTCATTGGAAAGGTATGTTAAGGCTATTCCCTACTTATGACATGTTTCCTTAAACTTATGAGCAATATAATTGGGTTGTTATCCTTGTTACACTTATAGCCATTATTGTTGATTGTTGGCTGCTCGAGTTGATATAATCCTCCCTTGTCGGGATTTTTATTCAATTAGTAGCGCCCCTATGTTGGACACGACTTAGAGTCTATTTGTATAGGTTGCTTATAACTAAATTGCTCGCTTTTAGCGATTGGATTGTTATTGTTACCCTTGGGGCTATTGTGGTTAGCTGCAGG
>JAJOOH010038239.1:0-11567 GCA_029582605.1 Solanum gracilifrons | reverse complement strand
AACTTCTTAAAATAAATGCCCAAACATTTAATTAGCCGGGGGGGGGGGGGGATTTACCAACCCACCCTTGGCTTGGCCGGCTTTGGACAACTTTTACAGTGCCCAAAGACGTTGACTTCAAACTCAACCAAACTGACCTATAAACTCATTTCAAACATGTATACAATTTTATCAACTACTAACACGCATGTGAAGCTCTAATTATCCTATATCATTTTGAGGGGTGTTACATCAGTGGCTCCCCCAATGGTGTAAAATTATAGGAAGGTCTATTTGAACGTGGTGCAGATGGATTGTTTTGATGATAGAATTGTGGTGGTGGGGCTTGATAAGTATGTGGTTGTGGATCCCAATATGTTGTTTGTGTGTGGTAGACAGGGTATGAAAATTGTGATGGATGAAGTTGGTAAGATGATGGAGATTCATAGTATGAATGTGAGGGATATTGGAGGTATTGTGAATGGGGAGCACGATGCTGATGTTGTGAAGGTTGCTAATGGTGATATGAAGTACCTCCCAGAGCCATTACCGCAATAACTTCTTTCTCTTTTTTCTTTCCACTTTCAAGAGCACTAGTTTGGAGGGCCTTACTGGTAAATTGTAATGCTTGCTAGACTTGTAATTCTTCCACTCTTGATGCCATTTTCGATCATGTCTCCGGCTTTGATCACTTCAGCAAAAGATTTTCTACCCATTGTGAGCATTCGTTCATAATACTCTAGTTCTTGTGCCTGAATGAAAAAAGTGATCATTTCTACCTCCTCCATGGGTGGGTGTACCCTAAATGCTTCTTCCCTCTACCGTATGGCATATTCTCGAATAATTCAGTTGATTTCTTCTTTAATTTTGTGATTGAAATTCTGTTAGGAGCAATCTCGACATGAAACTTATAGTGATCCACAAAAGAATTTGCCAAATCATCCCAAGTAAGACATTTTGTTGTATCTTGCTTAGAGTACCACTCTAAAGCTTTCCCACTCAAGCCTTGATTGAACAATTTAATCCTAATCCCTTCATTCTTCCCAACACCAATCAACTTTTTCAAAATAGACTTTCAAGTGAAAGAAAGGATTTCCAGATCCATCAAACTTTTCAAATTTGGGAATCTTGTAACCCGGTGGCAACTCTACCTCAGGAAAAACATATAACTCTTCATATCTTACACTTTGGTTACTACCAAGCCCACGCAAACTTCACATAGCATCTTCCAAATTCTTGAGCTTCTTGTTTATCAATTCATCACTAACTAACCTTGCCTCCTTTTCAGCTTCAACATAATGATCAACATTTGGACGACATAGTTCATGAATCTGTGTCATAGGTGGAGCTGCGGCATAAGTATATACCAGTGGAACTTGTTGTGGATTAGTAGCATCATGTGCCATCGATATGTACTGAGCCTTTAAAGGAGCGACAGTGAACAAATGAGGAGCATTTTGAGTAACTTGGTGGATGGGTGGTGCATTTTGAACGGATTGAGAAATGGTAAAATAATTCACTTGGTTATGCTCATCCAAATTTGGAAATAGAGGTGGCATTGGCATACTCTGACGAACACCAGGAGATGGAGTCATATCTAGTGGAGTTTTAGACAATGACTTTTTCTAAATCACCATACGACTCAATTCAGCAATTCTTTGCTCTAAACGAGCAATGGTATTTGGGGTTGTTTATGATTCTTTTGAAGTGGTGGGATCACTTGTTATGGGTAAAGTAAGAATTGGATCAGATGAAGTGGTTACATTAGTCAAATTTTGCTCCATTTTAGAACGAATCTTTTTTGTTGCCTAGGTGATACGTAGTGAGTCTGCAACTGATTTCTTGACTTTGGACAGTGTGAAGTATGAATGCTTCGCCAGTTCCCCTTTTAGCACAAGTCAACCTTTTTTATTTTGAAAAATATATTTTTAAATAACAAAAATGAAAAAGAAGAAAAAAAGAGAAAAGAAAAATAAACACAAGTTAGTATGTGATAAAAGATATAATGTTGCAAAATAAACACGTTGTAACACATAGAATAAACATATTATTGTGTTTTATATGCAAGGGGACCTCTTTGAGCCAGAGGTAGGCCTAATGAATATTTGAAGGACAACCATGTCTTTTATGTATCATTCCAAACTCTCCATAACTTAAGCTTTTACAATAAAATGGAAAATAAAATGTATACATTGAAATTTCCTATTATATGTTGAAAATGAAATAAGTACAAAGTTATTTAGTTTTTTTTTCACTAATCTTCTTTATCGCCTCGGCATGTTAACCACCAATCGAAAAATCTTATAGTTACCTACAAGAAAATGTTAGTTTTTTTTTCTTTAATAATTATCTATCTATAGAGAGTAATAGGTCCACATAATCGACATATTTATCCTTCAAATGATGCACATAAAGTATGATAATTGTCACTTAGGGCCGTATGATGAGTCCACTATTTGGACTCATTTAGGGCATTATTTTAAAACATTTAGTATCCTCGAATGCATATTTTGTCCCAATAACTGATGTAAATCCTTGAATTTCATGTATTTGGACTTAGAGACAAATCATGGACGCTATTCAGCAAAAAGGAACGAGACAGCTGAAAGAACGAAGCAAAGAAGGCCTGAGGATCACCTAAACCATTGGGTGAGTTGTCGAATGGCCTTGGTCTCGCCTAATGTTCCAGTGTGCCAGGCCTTGAAGGAAAAAATCAAGTCGGCGATAGAAAGGAGCAATCGGGGAGTCGCCAAATGGTTCTGAGATGCAGTGTCATATTGCCCAAAGTGATAGAGCTTGAAGTGCTGAAGGCAAAAGCAAAAAGGCGATAGGAATGATCAAAGGGCAGATCGCCGAGTGGATCGACGATCCCAACTTATTGTGCCAAATGGTCCTTCGAGCGCATTTTTTGACAACTATAAATACATGTTTGAATTTTTAGTTTAGTATGCAATTTTCAATCTATTAATTTTAGTATCAATTTTTGAGTAAGAAGCTTAGAACTGAATAGAGAGACAATATTTTTGAAGATTTGAAGATTTCCATTTCTAAAAAATTGGAAGTGGGTGTTGAAGATTCTTCACCTTAGACCTTTGTAAAGACTATATCAATTCTACCTAGTTGATGGAAACACAACTTGGTAACGATTTTTACCTTTATACTATGTCTAGCTAAAACCCCAATTTTTGGGGTGTGATTATGTGATTATGGGTTGATTTAACTGCTGGGTATTGTTAATCAATAGTTTATTTGCTGTTTAAAAGTGGTTTCGTTCATTAATTGTGGTTGAATTTAATGGGTTGTAGTTGCAAATACAATCTTAACTTCGTGTTTTTGGCTTGCTTGAGAGAGAGGTTTGCAAACCAAAATTACTGAATCGATGGTCTGTGGGTATCGGGTTTTCATGGGTTCAGCTCGAGAGAGTGAACCCTAAACCTTTTTCCACACATTCAGCTCGACAGAGTAAATGGACTAAAGCGAAGACTGTGCTTTATTGCTGCTTATTGGTGTTCAAGAGAAACCAATTTGATTCGAGGTAAATTGTTTGAGAGAAAGTTTACCCCCACTAAAGTCTAGCTTATTCACTGATTTGCAGTTGTTTACTATTAATTGTAATTACCTGATTGTTTAACTTAGCCCATAATCCAATCACATTCCAAGAATCCCGTCTCTATATTCGTATCTTTGTGTTATTTACTGTTTTAGTCGATAATCGAATACATAATCCCTTTTTGATATTTGACACTTGTGTCACCTATGATTTAAACCATGTTTTTCCCCGTAAATGTTTTTAGTAATGATTGATTAGAGCATATTCTTAGTTGCCTATTGATTCTCGATTACGAACCACTCCCTTAGAACTCGACCCCAACTCACGAGTTGAGTTTTATTACTATTGAATAATCGCTGATACTTAGTATTTGATGAAGCATCTTTGATAGCGTTCTATCAAAATGGCGCCGCTGCCAGGGAGTGGTGTTACTTGAGAATTTTTAGTTACGTTGAATTTTTGTTCTTGTTAGTCATAATTCTACTTACTTGATTTTTAGTTTTATTTTATGTGTTTGTGTGTTAAAACATGAAGTATGAGCGTGAACGACAGCAATGGCGTCCAAGTAAGCCATCAAGATGACATCGGAAACCTCAACGATGTCAACTAGCCTCATGCTAATGACCCCTATCTCATGGGCGGTATTGGTGTCATTTGCTTGCCTCCGGTCGAAGGGAATTCATGTTTCACATCACGAGTACTATGTTGCATCTCTTGCAACTAAAGGGGCTTTCTAGTGGTTTGGCTCATGAGGACCCTTACGAGCACATTAGAAACTTCATGGATATGTGCAGACCATTCTCCTTCAAGAATATCTCCCAAGAATCGGTCCGGTTAAGGTTGTTCCCGTTCTCTTTGATGGGAGAAGCATGCAATTGGCTGGCTGAATTGCCATGTGAATCAATCATTTTGTGGGAGGAGTTGGTTACCACATTTAATGTGCGATTTTTCCCTCTTTTGAAGATGATTACTCTTCGGGACAGCACTAAGAGCTTTAAGAGTCTAGAAGGCAAGCCAATTCATGAAACTTGGTTGTGATGTAAAAAGTTGGTGCTTCAATGCCTAACCCATGGCTTGTCTGATAACGTGTTGCTGCAGTATTTTTACCGGAGTCGCGACTCGGTAAATAAGGGTGTTGCTGACCAACTTTCTCCGGGAGGTTTGATACAGCAACCTTATGTGATAGCGACTCAGCTCTTGGATGCCATGACTACCATAAATAGGGCGTGATACACCCATGAAGACTAGGTCTCCCTTCTCACGTTCAAGTTGACGAAGGAAAAGATGAAGAAGGACCAAGAGAGGGACCAGAACATAGCTAATATCATGACATAACTTGACATTTTATCTAAAAATGGCATGGGAAATGGTGCTCTAAGTGTCAATGTCGTGGGTGTCGGGTGTGCTAATCCGAATAAGTTCAAGTTTGAGGCCTTGTATAATGAAGAAGTGAATTTCCTAGCCAACCAACATGGTGGTTATTCTTCATAATACCCGAGGCAGGGTGGTAACCAAGGTTGGAGTAGGAAGAAGATTGGAAAGATCAAGATCGTGAATGGAGGGACCGTAATCCAAATTGGAAGGATGGGGAGAAGGATAGGTATGTGCTTCCCTACGAGCGCCAAAATACGAAGGATTCAGAAGGTAATAGATCTGAGGATATGCTTTCTCGTATCCTTAACAAAGCTAAGGGGTCGAACAAGATCTTGAAAGAGATGAAAGAAAACGTGTCGACCCATAGCCAGATCGTTACCTCACATTAAGTGTCGATCAAGCAGTTGGAGATCCAAATGGGTCATATCTCACCTCACCTAAACCCGAGACAACAATAGGGTTGCCTAGTGACACTATGGTCAACCCCAAGAATGAAGTTTGAAGGTGGACTTGCGTCGTGTCATGACGTTAACTAAGGCGCTGCTTGAGAGGCAACCCAAGACCCTTTATTGCTTTAATTTTGTTTTGGTAAATAATGGTGTATTGATTGTGCAGGACAAACTGCGGAAAGTGATTGAAAAGTACAGGTTGGCGAGCAAATGGTCCAGTCGGTGTATCGCTGAAGAAGTCGGTGACCCCGACACAAACCGACGTTGGACTCAAGACAATTTGAAAGTAGAGTCTGTAATGCTCGGCGAGCCCAGGAAATTATTGACGAGATAGTTTATATATTTTCGCATTTCGAGAAGTATTTTAGTTGTTGATTGGTGCTCGGAGTTGGATTACATTGCCGCCTAACATTTCAATCTTATTTTTTATATATCGACATTAAATGTTAATTTTCCAAACTCCGCGTTTACTTTAGCATTTGTACTCTTATGCAATCGATATTATCTTGTTGAAGTGTGTTGGCCTCTCTAAGCTTAATTGTTGTTTGATTGCCTCTTTTTAATTTGATACCCGTGCCCGTATTGTTTTGATTGTGAAATCCCTTATTCTTAAGCTTTGAAATGAATTAAAATTTGTGGGGTTGTGCTTACATGTTTAGTTTAGTTAGGTGAAGTCTGAGTAGCTCGTATTTGTGCCAAGCGACGCAATTTGCCCAATGATAGAACGGATGACATCATTGTTAAGAGCAAAAGTCGTCAATTGGCCAAATTTGGCAAAATCGGGAGAAGTCTGAGTATCCCGGGGTAATGGGTGCTATGGGTCTAGTCTTAATTTGAGTTGTGTATGCTTTGATTTTGTTTTTAGAGGTTGCGGGGATGAATTCGAGAAGTTGGATTGAAAGTAGGCACGTTGGGTCGTTTGGTGAGTTGGGTCGAGCTCGCTGAACCACTTGGCGGTTCACCAAAAATCACGATCTCGCCTTTAAGTTCATGCTTTAATTATTGTTGAACTCTGTAACTTTCGGCGAAAAGTCTGAGGTCATCGAAGGCACTCGATGACTTGTCGTAAGTCTTCTTGATCGCCATTTGTCTGCACCCCTGAACCCTTTTTGCACTGTAACTTTCGGCGGTCTAACCCTTGCTCGCCAAAAGCTATTGGCGATTCACCGAAAGGCATTTCCCACCGCCGACTTGCCACAAGTTAATAGCCATTCCTTTCAGCGAGCTCGATTTGTCTTGCCAAAGTGATTCGGCGACCCATCGACTGGATCGACGAGTGTGTCTGCAACTGGTTTTCTGTGCTTTTGATTAAATGTTTTCTAACTTTTTCTTGATGCTTTACAGACATGGCTAGACCAAAAGTTGCTGGGAGAATCATGTCACCTCGAAAGATAAGAGCATGAAATTTCAAAATAAATGAAGGGAGGTCAAATCCCCCTAAGAAGGGAAGACAAAAACATCCACCTGGAGATAAAGGCAAGGACAAAAAGCCCATTTCTGACAGAAAGACTGCTCCCCGAGGCCTCTATATTCCTTCAAGGGTCCAGGAATTCTATGCAACTGTGCAGACCTTTTTGGCTGCTACACCCTTAGTAGCTCCTAGTGGGTCTAGCACTGTTGTCCCTTCTGAGGTGACTCCGGGCGCTGATGCCCAAGTTCAGATTGATGCTCCAGGCATTGATGCCTAGACAGATGGAGCGACTGTTTAGACATGATCCCTTTTTACCTCCCTCTCTGTCTTATCTTTATTTGACTTTTGGATATTTTATTGTTTGCATTTGAGGACAAATTACTTTTGTTTTGTGGTGGGGTGAGGCCCACCTTTTGTGATGATTGTTTTGTGTATATATGTGGGTTTTTGAGCTGTAAATTGTGTTTAGCACTGTTTTTATGGATGATTGAGCTTGTGACTCCTTGCTTTAATTGCAAATGACTTTTGGGGACCCTTCCAAAAAATTTGGGCCACCTCTTGTTTGTGTTTGAATGTGAATGTTCTCTTGCAAATTTGAGTATCGATCTTGATCAATATCGATGACTTGAATAGTGCTCATAATAGAACAAAAATGAATGTGCGGCTACGATGAGGCCAAATGAAATTGCATAGGTAATATGTGAACTTTTTGCATCTCGTTGTGACTAGTCAATTACCAAATTGAGTCTCTTATGATGAACATTGCACACTAGCTAGAGTGTGGAGTCTTGTTTGACATTGGTGTAAATGTCTTGTGTGTGATGAGCTTACCGTGAACCATGTATGATGACACCTAGAATTTGCCCCGTTAGTCCGGTTGATTAAGTGATGGAATCTCTTGAGATGATCTTTGAGATCTTTGAAGAGTGTGAAACAATTTGACATTATACCTCTTTTGTGGCCAACCTTGTGAGTGTGCGATCCTTGCTTGAACACCCTTTGATCCTTATCCTTTTCTTGGAAAAAACTTGATGAAATTTTGACCTTTCTTTATCTATTACTCATAATCCTCATGATTTGTGGTTTGTGTAAATAGCCAACTTAGGCCAAAAGCCTAAGTTGGGGGTGTGGTGAAAATAGAAGGTAAATCAAGAAATGCAAAGAAATCCCCTTGAATCATGATTTGAGAAAAATGGAACCCCTCCATACAAAAAAAAAAGAAAAAAAGAATAAAGTTGTGGAATAAAGTTGTGAAAGTGCAAAGAAAATGGGGTATCCAACATATCCATGGAAAATGAATAATGGAGCGACGTTTGAGCATAAATGAGAATGATGAAGGAAAAGGAAGGAAGTGTTGTTCATACCACATATCATGAGGATAGAAGCCACTGAGCCTAAATGACCATACATTTGCACTCAGCCCCGTTACATACCTTGAAAAGACCTCTTTGATCTTGAGTGAACTGAAACAATTGTTGATTGGAAAATACGGGCAAGCTTATGAGTGAAATCATGGAATGTGTTCATCTTTGTGAGTGTGAGCATTGCATTATATTTCGGAGCTTTAAATTGTAAATCGTTGTGTGTGATTATGGAATCATTGTTTGTGTAAAGGCATTGAGTACCATTGTTAAGCTTGAACTTGCATTTGAAGCGTATATTGTGAACTTGAGAATCTTTGATAATGGTGAGTCACAACTTGAATCTTTGAGTGCACAATTGATCCTTGCATGAGTAAGTTGAGTCTTTTTATGTGCATTCATGTTTGAGTCTTATGTAGCACTGTTTGAGACATCCGTTTTGAACTCTTGAACTTGAGTTTTGCTTGAGGACAAACAAAAGTTTAAGTTGGGGGTGTTGATGAGTCCACGATTTGGACTCATTTAGGGGTTTATTTTAATAGATTTAGTATCCTCGAATGCATATTTGTCTCAATAACTAATGTAAATCCTTGAATTTCAGGTATTTGGACTAGGGACAAAGCATGGACACTATTGAGCAAAAAGGAACGAGACAGCTAAAAGAACGAAGAAAAAAAGGCCTGAGGATTGCCTAAACCATTGGACGAGTCGCCAAATGGCCTTGGTCTCGCCTAATGTTCCAGTATGCCAGTCCCTAAAAGAGAAAATCAAGTCGGCGATAGAAAGGAGCAGTCAGTGAGTCGTCGAACGGTTCCGCGATGCAGTGCCATATCGCCTAAAGTTACAGAGCTTGAAGTGCTAAAGGCCAAAGCAAAAAGGCGATAGGAATGATCAAAGGGCGAATCGCCGAGTGGATCGGCAATCCCAACTTATTGCGCCGAATGGTCCTTCGCAGCGCATTTTTTGACAACTATAAATACATGTTTGAATTTTTAGTTTAGTATGCAATTTTCAATCTATTAATTTTAGTATCAATTTTTGAGTAAGAAGCTTAGAACTGAATAGAGAGACAATATTTCTGAAGATTTGAAGATTTCCATTTCTAAAAAATTGGAAATGGGTGTTGAAGACTCTTCACCTTAGACCTTTGTAAAGACTATATCAATTCTACCTAGTTGATGGAAACACAACTTGGTAACGATTTTTACCTTTATACTATGTCTAGCTAAAACCCCAATTTTTGGGGTGTGATTATGTGATTATGGGTTGATTTAACTGCTGGGTATTGTTAATCGATAGTTTATTTGCTATTTAAAAGTGGTTTCGTTCATTAATTGTGGTTGAATTTAATGGGTTGTAGTTGCAAATACAATCTTAACTTCGTATTTTTGGCTTGCTGAGAGAGAAGTTTTAAAACAAAAATTACTGAATCGATGGTCTGTGGGTATCGGGTTGTCATAGGTTCATCTCGAAAGAGTGAACCCTAAACCCTTTTCCATATATTCAGCTCGAGAGAGTGAATGGACTAAAGCGAAGGTTGTGCTTCATTGCTGCTTATTGGTGTTCGAGAGAAACCAATTTGATTCGGGGTAAATTGTTCGAGAGAAAGTTTACCCCAACTAAAGTCTAGCTTATTCACTGATTTGCAACTGTTTACTATTAATTACAATTATCCGGTTGTTTAACTTAGCCCATAATCCAATCACTTCCTAAGAATCTCGTCTCTATATTCGTGTCTTTGTGTTATTTATTGTTTTAGTCGTTAATCGAATACAAAAGCCCCTTTTGATATTTGACACTTGTGTGTCACCTATAATTTAAACCATGTTTTTCCTCGTAAATGTTTTTAGCTATGATTGATTAGAGCATATTCTTACTTGCCTATTGATTCTCGATTACGAACCACTCTTTTGGCACTCGACCCCAACTCACTAGTTGGGTTATATTACTACTGAACGATCGCTAATGCTTAGTATTGGATAAAGTATCTTTGATCATGTTCAGTCATCGTAGACCCATTAGAACATTTGGTAAGGTTGACTAATGAACATAATACACTAAGGATATTAAGTTTCCTAGGTTGAAATGATGCATGTTTCTTACAACGTTTTGATTTAGCTCTAACTTGAGTGGACTAAGAGTGGGTTGATTAGACACAAGGTTTCCGAGTGGACAATTCGAGTGAGAAGGCTACGCGGTCACACATAAATAAACCCGAACATGGCATATGCCAACTCTCCTAATTTTGGGATTTTGAAAGAAATTTGCGGGTGCGCAAAACACACTTCACGTGTACGTGTGATAGTGTGAATTTTTCAGAATTTGGAGAATATATGAACGGAATGATAATTTATATAAAACAATAACAAATAAATAATGAATACAAGAAATGCCAAATAAGTAGTTTATATCACGTAAACAATTCATATCACATAAACACGATAAATAGAATATCAAGCAAATAAGATAAAACAAATAAATATATAAAACCTTAAAAACTAACATAAGTCTAGTATGGTTAGAACCTAAGTCCCCAGTGAAGTCGTTAAGTTGTTATACCCCATTTTAACCGAAGTCAAATTAGTGTAAAACATATTGGTGATTTCTAAATTAATTAACTTAAGAAATCGCCACCTAACTATTAAAGGGTGAGTTAGGACACATAATTTTTTAATTGACTTCATTTTAAGGTCTTCTAACGAATTAGAGATTCTAAGGTAAGGGTTCAATTAATCCTAAAGGAAAGGGGTGAGGCATCCTTTAAGATCCGTATTAAAACGGTGAACCGATCAAACTTAAAGTAAATAATTGAGGTTTTAAAGGTTGTGAAAGATATGAATATTTCATAAGCAAAACAAGCTAATATATATAATATAATATAGTATGAAGAATAATATAGATAACCATAGAAAATTAGCCTTAAGTTTATTTTTAAAAAAAATAGTAGCTATATTTTTAAAGAAAGGAAATATTTAAAAAGATAGTATAAAGTGTCTACTCAATAATGTCTTTGCATTAAAAGGGATACCACTTTTAAATTATTATTTTTTTCAATTTAGAAGATGTTTTCCACAAGTTTAAATCACTTAATTTTTTTTATTCGAAAGAAGTTTTGGGAAATAAGCATGACGACTTCGTTAAGACTCAAAACAAAACAATTTATTTTAAGTGAAATCAACTTATTTTATATTATTTAAAGGATCTCATTCAACTATGTGTTTCTAAGTATCTAAGGTCAAGAATAAAAAAAATCCCCCAAACTCGAAATAAACCCCAAAACACATACATAAACAAATAGTCAGAAAGAGTTAAATAGGAGAAAATGACAAATAAGGCTGGCAAAGGGACGGGGACGGGGACTGGGGGACGGGACGAAGGGGGATGGGACGGGGGACGGGGCTGGGGGGATTTTGCCGGGATCGGGATTGGGGGGACAAAAATAA
>JAJOOH010038223.1:0-11730 GCA_029582605.1 Solanum gracilifrons | reverse complement strand
CTTTTGAAGTTTATAAGTTATTAAGTTATACTTATAACTTGTAAGTTAAATAACTTAAGTTTGTAATTTTAAAAAATTAAATAAACAAAAAAAATGCTAATAAATATAAATAATGACAAAAATATTATTTTTTATTTTAATTAAAAATGATTTACCGGGACCGGTCCGGAACGGAACCGAAATGAATCGGGATGAACCGATACCGGTACCAAATCATGATACCGTTCCGTTCCGTGTACCGGTTCAATGTATCCCATCCCGTCCCGAATACTACCGGATCGGAATGTACTGGAACGGTACCGGTACAACCCGTTCCGGTACCCAGCCTTAGTTTTCATAATAAAGAATTTTTGGAGTTTAAACTGAGAGTATTGAGACAATATTTGTCCTTGGCTTTGAAGAATTGAAGTTGTCCATTTTTGAGAAATTGGAAGTGGGTCTTTGAGATTCTTCAACTTGTACCTTTGTAAAGACGAAATTAGTTTTACCTAGTTGATGGAAACACCATTAGGTAACAATTTTTATCTTTTTATGATGTCTAGCTAAAACCCCAATTCTTGGGGTGTGATTTTGTGATTATGGGTTGATTTAGCAGATGGGTATTGCTAATTGTTAGTTTAAATGTTGTTTAGAAGTGATTTCATTCAGTAATTTTGGTTGAAATTAGAGCACTGTAGTTGCAAATGCAGTCCTACCTTCGTATTTTTGGCTTCCTCAAGAGAGAAGTTTTAAAACCAAGACTATTGAATTGATGGTCTGTAGGATTTGGGTTGTCATGAGTTTATCCAGAGAAAGTGAACCCTAAACCCTTTTCCACACATTCAACTCGAGATATTGAATGGACTAAAGCGTAAGTTGTTCTTATTTACATGTTTGTTGGTGTTCGAGAGAAACCGACTTGATTCGGGGTGAGTTGTTCGAGAGAAAGTTTATCCACACTAAAGTCTAGCTTATTCATTGATTTACAGCTATTTACTAACAGTTACAATTACCCATTTGTCCTTATTAGCCTATAATCGAATCATATCCAAAGAACCCGTCTCAATATTGCTATTTTCGTGTTATTTGCTGCTGCTGTAGTTGATAATTACAATCAAACCCCCCAGTTATTTGACATTCATATCACCCCTTAATTTGAATTATGTTTTTATTCGATAATATCTATTCCTATGATTGATTTGAGCATATTCATACTTGCCTATTGATTCTCAAACACGTACCACTATTTGTGGGATTCGACCCCAACTCATTTAGTTGGGTTATATTACTGACTAATGATCGTTGACACTTAGTATTGGATGAAGTGTCCTGATACATGAAATCACGGGTTGTGGGTCAGCACACGGTCTGTCGACTGGGGTCCGTAGGTGGAAGGTCGACGGTTAAGTCAGGGGTAGCTGGGTATTTCCTAATTAATTTACTCTTATACTACATCGTTTTACCCTTCATTAAGACCCTTATAAAAGTATTTTTCAACCCCAAAATTAGCCCCTTCCCTTCATTCTTCCAAAATCACAAACGAAGATCAATTCTCCTCTCCAAAAATTTCTCTCTCTAGAAACTTGAAGAACAAGAAGAATTCAACCTAGGGTTTCAAGTCAACTCTCAGTTACTCCATTGAAGGCTAGCATTTAGATTCAAGGTATGATAGTTTTCATCCATTAATTCCTTCCATTCATGGAGTTCCCATTATAGTTATAATTTCGAATTTCGAGCTACTTAGTTTGTAATTAGAGTAATTATTTTATTTCGAGCTAATTAGTTTGTCCTATTTAGTTATTAGTTGAATCTACTAATTTAATCAATTTGACTAAGTTCTTAATTTCAATTGGCTACGATTTCAATCAATTTGGCAAAATCCTTAATTCAAAACTAGCTCTTTTACCTCACCCCAAACCCAATTCAATAGGCCAATATCGGGCCCAATTTCAGTCAAAATTCACATCCCAAAACGCAAACAATATCATCAACATTCCATCGACCCGAACCAGCCCATTCCAAAAGACCCAAACCCGCGTTATTATTCTTCAGTGAAAAACGTGAACAATACAACATACAGTACACCGCCCCATCCCCGTACGTTCTTCTTCCTTCCAACGACCAGTCAGTCCATCAACGCCCAGAAATCTAGAAAAAACCGCGTCGTCCTCCCTTTCACAGCAATAGTTTCCCCATCCCACTTCTTCTCATTTTTCAGAGATTTCATTGTTGGCCTTGGAAAAACGAAAAGAAAATTCAGATTATCTTTGAAATCCAACAGATTTTCCCAAAGGTATAATACATATATTAGACCTTAAACTTGGCTTCAACTTTTGACTTTGACCTCCAACTTTCATAGTGCACAAACAGACACTTTAACTATCCAACTTTTAAATAAATAAACACGCGAGTCCTAGATGGCAAAACACGTGATGTGCACTTATTTTGCGCGCGTTAGGAGTAATTTTCGAGGCCCACAACAGTAAAAAAAAATGTTGAAATGACAACTCTACCCTTAATGAATCCCTTATATATATATTTATATTTCCATATCAAAATCTCATTTTTCCCCTCCTCTTTCAAACCTAGATATTTTCCTCTCTTTAGAACTATTTCTGCTCATATTTAGTGCAAATGGCTTCTATTTTTTTTTTGTCATTGTGGAAAAAGAGCTATAGTGAAAATTTCTTGGTCTACAAACAATTCAGGTCATTTGTTTCTTAAGACATCTTTTTTTAGTTTAAATTTTAGTTCTCAAGATTCAATTTTGATAGTGAATTTGTTCTTCTTAAACAGGTTGGATGCAAGTTTTTTAGGTGGTGTGAACTTGATTATACTGAACACACTAGAATTGTTATTTCGGGATTACAAAAGAGGATAAAAAACATGATGAAGAAAAGAAAAAGATTAGGAGGAATTAATTTTGATTTTTTTAGTTCTAAAATCGACGTGTAAAATATTTAATTAGTTGGCAGCCATTGAGTGGCTCACTAATATACGTTGGATCATTTGCATTTCACGCTCTTTGGCTGCAAAAATCGTGTGTTTATTTATTTAAAAGTTGGATAGTTAAAGTGTCTGTTTGTGCACTATGAAAATTGGAGATCAAAATTAAAATTTGAAGCCAAGTTTAGAATCCAATATATGTATTATGCCTTTCCCAAAATCGTCCCTAGTTTTCTTCTATATAAATCATTTTTCTCTCACTGTTAGGAAAAAGGTTTTTGGAGTTTAGTTCTGAGCCAATAGTCGTTTTACACTAAAAAAATATAATATAATTTCAAGATGATTCTCTAATCCTAAGTTCCGAGAAATTCGCCGCTTGGATTCTACCTAGGGTTTCTCGGTTTGATGTTCGTAGATTTGGTGGTAGAAGAGTCATTGCTCTCAGCTTGTCCTTATCCCTCGTTCCCTATTTAATAATGTGTGTTTGTCATGTTTTCTGCCTAACTGGGCATTATTTCGGGATTGCTTTGTTATTAGAGTATTACATCTTCTTGATATAGTGTTGAGTATAAGTTGAATGTTAGCGAGATGCTCTTATTTTCGATCGATTTTCGCTTTAGATACTGTTAGTTGTCTTTTCTTTGCTAGCATGGTTGTTTCCTTGATGAAGTTTATATTGGTTATGGTTTTTACCTTAGCTTACTGCTTTATTCTCCTTTTTATGATGTCTGCGCTTTACCTTCAGAACTAAGTATCCTAGTCTATCTGTTAGTATTTTGCATCTTTAAAATATTGTTTTTAATAATGTTGGTTGTATATTCCTTGTTATCTTTCCTGCCTCGTTAGCTTATGTTGAGTTCGATTTGGTTAAAGCTGAGTTTAAGATGAGTCGAAAGGCTATCTATTTCAAGCTGTTGGAGCATTTTTCTTGTGTTAAATTTTCACTGTCAATGTGTTTTACTATGCTGATCAATTTTTCACTTATATATCCTTATAATCTGCACCCTTAAAACATGCTAAAAATGAAATTCTATTGTTTGTATCTAAGTTACCTTCAACTCAAATGGTGTTTGCCTGCCCTCTTCTTCCTTCTCCATTATTGTTCGGGTTTCATTGCTTCACTGCCTAAGAGTGAGCTTTGCTCAAATCTTTGCCTCCTTTACTTAGTAATTTTGTATAAGTGAATTGTCGTTTGTCGTTGAGTTAGTATAGAATTGAGTTTCTTATTTTCTTTATTCTGGATTTTAGTTTGTTAGAGTTTCATCCTTGAAATTATTTGAAGCATGATTTTTATTGGTATTAACTGCTCATTGTTTGGCTTGCTGATTATTTTGCCCCATGTTAATCCCATGTAGCTCTGTTATGCCATATTTGTGGCCTCCGCTGGAAACAAAGAAAATCAGTTTACATCTAGTTGCTTTCCATCAATGAGAAACAAAAATGGGATTTTATATGGATTTTGCCATTAATTTTCACCTCTCCTTCTGCTAAACATGAAAATTTTGTTTCAAGCTGCATACTGTCAATATATGGTCAACTATTTGATTAATAGTGATAACAAGTGGTTTGTCTTGTTTCACTAGTAACATGTTTTTCTGATGATCTGTTCATTGTTGCTTACCTTATAGGATTAATTACTTAATTAATTTCGGATGAATTCAAGCATAGTAAGTTGTACAATGTTGACATTGATAGCTTTCTCATTTATGATAAACATGTGTGTATAACTCCTTAGTGTGATATATCTTGGCCACCCTTTTTCTAATTAATTAAGTTAAAGTAATCTCTTATTGTTTAAAGGCAAGCCTTTAAGTTGAGTTTTCTTGAATGTGTCTCGATGGTTTTCTATATAATTTGCTTGATATAAGTGTCTTTTGGTATTAGTTTTTGTATGAGTCTGCTTGGTCCAATAATATAAGTCTTTGAGATGCGTATTTATTCTCCAAGTTATTTGCTAGTGTCCAGATTTAAATTAATTATGTATTTTTCTTGTTAAACTACTAACTCTTGCCTCTTTTGCCTTGAACCTTTTGTTGCCGAGTGAGTCCATTGGACTTTTCTTTCTCCCTTTCCGCATATCGATTGGGCCGTAAAGGCCCAAATCCACTCTCTTGCTCGAGTCACCCCCTATTCCGAGTTAAAGGCTGATAACAGGTGTCGGGGAAGCCATACAAGGCGGGATATTGAATTCTCAAGTCCCAAAAGCCTAAAAATGGGTTATATACATCCGATATGCATCGATATACAACTGATGTATCCAAAAATGAGAATTGGGTTAAAACCCAAAAAATTGCAGCGAAATTGGCCCCAAAAGGGCGCCCAAATTCATTTATCCTTTATTAAATTATTTAATTGTCCTTATTTATTGTTTGTTTTTCTTACTATTGACCCTAATTTTAGAATTGTTAATTAACTTAATTAGATTCCCCAAAAGATAATTTATTTTCTTAGTGATGGTTTACTTTTAATACATTTCATTTTTTTGTGTTCATTTATTTTATTAATCAAGTATATTGGTTAAAATTTAATTTCTTCAATTAAGTTAAACCTTTTTTCTTAAAAAAAGATATGTTCTTTAATGCTTTTCACTTAATCACATTTTACTCTTTCTCAAATAAACTTTAAAAAATGTTAGTCAAACCTTTTTCAATTAATTTAACAAAAAATATGTATTTAGTTATTTTCTCAAAAAGGTTAGTCAAAACTTTTATTCTTCAATTAATTTAAAATAATTTTCATGCTTAAATTAACCAATTTGGTTTAAATTATTATTTTAAAAATGAGTCAAATAAATTCTAATTAATCTAGTTTTGTTAAAATTCTATTCACTTGCATTTTAGTTCAAATGTTTCATTTTAGGTCCCCTTTTCTAAAAAATATAATAAAATAAAACGTGTCATTTATTTAATTATTTTCTCAAAGTTAATCAAATATTATAAATGATTATTTTTTATGTTAAATTATTTTTCTAAAAAATGATCAAATATTTAATCTAACTCGTAGGATAACCGCATGTTAGTGAACACTTCAAATGCTTTAAAAAATAATTCTTGAAGTATAAATGAGAACATGTATCCTTTTTCTCTAAACTTTTAAAGACTTAATGTTAGAGTCTTTTTAAATTAAGTTTTTTTTTAATTTCTTTAAAAAATTAAGTGGCGACTCTTTTCTAAGTATTTTTCTCTAATTGTTTTATACTTAGAACATTTCAAAAAAGTGATTTTAAAGATAATAAAATTACGACATAGCATAAAGTACCAATGATCATGATGTGTTATTGAAACGATTTTCTCATGTACATATAAGAACAAGATGTGAAAGATTTTCTCACATAGAAATGATTCTTAGGTTGAAAGGTTTTCTCACCTAATTGAATCAAAGAGTAAGAGCTATCCTAATGAAACTAGCTTGGATTGGTTATCCTAGGATGCCTTTCCATGAAAAATAAGGTCAAGTAAGAAATGACTATTCCGTGGGATTTATGCTTAGCACCGAGAGAATATTGAGATGGAGGCTCTCTCGTTAGTAGAGACCGGGTTTCTGGAAGCAATCTCCTTATCTCTTACCTATGTGCCCCCATAGGATGATTGTCTCAAGAGACATTAGCCAGTGGATCCACTTAAGCTGAAAGTTCATAGTTTTTCCTTGGCAAGTAGGACAACCATTTTCGATGTGGGAGACACCGGGGGATCGTGTTATAGCTCACATGGTCTCTATGTCGGTTAAGGCTAATCCTCACATTAATAATGAACTACAGACATTACTTCAAAAAGTATCGCATATGAGGTCAAAGGTTTTAAAGATGATGTTAGCTTGCATTGACCATGATTTTATGACTTATGTTTTCTAACACTTTTATATCATGTTTTAGCTTGGTCAATTGCATGTTATGAAATGAAATGTGCCTTTTTGCATGATTTAAATGTTTTATACATGGCTATCATACTTGTTACATCAATTTCGTGGCTAGTGGTTGAGTTTAAGATTTTTGAGCTTTGGTGAGTCCTCATGCTTTAAGGACGGAGTTTTATTGTTTCACTTTCTTTCATGTATTTCTCTTTTTTGACATGATGTATGGGCTAGGCCTAATTTCATTCTATTGTATTAGATGGCTATGATGAGACAAATCTTTTAGACTTCCGCTTTTCTTTTATAAAATATTTTGCACTTGGACTATTGTTTTACTCTTATTATTTTATTTCTTATGTTATGAGAGCTAAGTGGCTTGTATGGAGTCCTTCGAGGTTCTGTATGCCATGTTACATCTAGGAGGTACGTGACAAATTTGGTAATCAGAGCACAAGGTTTAGAATGGTCCTAGGATATCTCATAAGCCACGTCTAGTAGAGTATTGTTTATAAGTGTAAAGCGCACCACATTTATGAATGAGAGGCTATAAGATGATTAGGAAACTCCTAATCTTTTATTACTCTTAAGTCGTGCAATAGAGTTCAACTCTATAAGGTCTCTCTCTTAATTCTTATCCGATGCTCTACAGGACATGGCTACACGAAGAGCTTATACTAGAAGGAATGTGAGGGAGAATGTGGAACAAAAAGCTCCTCCCCAAGCTCCTCAAGTTCCGGTCGATCCTTTGGTCAAGCAAGTGTCTAGTGCGGAGTTTGGGCTGCTTTTCAAGTGTTGGCTCAAGACGTGACGGACCAAGCTAATAGGGAGATAGTGGTTTCCGCGAACTCAAATGTAGGCACGGTGGTTTCAAGAGTGAGGGGCTTCACTAGGATGAATTCTCTGGATTTTCATGGTTCTAACGTTAAAGAAGATCCTCAAGAGTTCATTGATGAGGTCTATAAGGTTTTGATGATCATGGGAGTTATGCCGGTGGAAAAGGCGGAGTTGACCGTTTATCAACTAAAAAGTGTGGCTCTAATATGGTATAACCAATAGAAGGAAGGGAGACCGGAAGATGCGGGTCCTCTTGATTGGGAAAAGTTTAAAACTGCTTTCTTTCCCCTTGAGATGAGGGAAGCCAGAGTGCTTGAGTTCATCAACTTTCGACAAGAAAGTATGAGTGTGAGGGAATATGCTCTAAAGTCCACTCATTGTCTAAGTATGCTCCAACGATGGTCGTCGATTCAACGGCTAAGATGAGTAAGTTTGTTTCGGGTGTGTCCGAAATGGTGGTTAAAGAGTGCCGAACCGCCATGCGCATTAATGACACGGACATCTCTCATCTCATGGTGCATGCATAATAAAATGAGGAGGAGAAACTTAAGGAGAAGTCTAGAGAGGTAAAGAGGGCTAAGATCGGAGATGGAAATTTCTCTCATGCAAGGTCCGATGGACATAGTCGTCCTAGATTCCGACAAAGATTTTCCGGTCAAGATTCCTCCAATGCTCCTCCTAAGTTCAACAAATATAGGGTGCCTAACCCTAAGCCACAAAGAGGTAATGATAGTGGATCTTCATTGCCAAGGTTTACTTGAACTAAGTGTGGAAAGAAACACGAGGGTAAGTGTCTAGCCAGCATGGATGATTGCTTTGGTTATGGTAAGAGTGGTCACAAAATGAGGGATTGTCCGATGTTTACGGCTAAAGGAAGAGAGGGCAAGCAAGCTCCTCCTAGTGGTTCAAGTTCCAATGCTCCTAAGCAAAATCGATTTTATGCACTTCAAATTTGAGATGAATAATATGGTTCTCCCGATGTGGTTACCGATTTGTTGAAAGTTTTACAACGTAATATTTATGCTTTACTTGATTTCGATGCTACCTTGTCTTTTGTGCTGCCATATGTGGCTATGAGGTTTGATGTTCTTACGGATGTATTGTTAGATCTATTTTCTCTACTCCTGTTGGTGATTCTATTGTGGCTAAGAGGGTCTATAGAAAGTGTTCTGTTTCATTGTCTCGTAGAGTTACTCTTGTTGACTTGATAGAGCTTGATATGCTAAATTTTGATGATATTCTGTGTATGGATTGGGTGCACTAATGTTATGCTTCTATCAATTGTAGAACTCGTGTAGTCAAGTTTCAGTTCCCGAATGAGCCTATCCTAGAGTGGAACGGGGAAAATTGTATGCCTAAGGGTCAGTTTGTTTCTTATCTTAAAGCTAGAAAGATGATTTCTAAGGGTTGCATTTACAATCTAGTTAGGGTGAGGGATGTAGATTCTGAAACCCCTACTCTCGAGTCGGTCCCCGTTGTTAATGAGTTTCCAAAAGTGTTCCTAAATGATCTACCCAGTATTCCTCGCGAGCGGGAAATAGACTTCAATATTGATCTTCTCCCAGATACGAAACCTATTTTTATTCCTCCTTACCGTACGGCTCCTGGAGAACTAAAGGAGTTGAAAGAACAATTGAAAAATTTGTTGGATAAGGGTTTCATCCGACTGAGTATCTCTCTATAGGGTGTTCTTGTTTTGTTCGTTAGAAAGAAAGATGGTTCTCTTGGTATGTGTATTGACGATCGACAGTTGAACAAGGTTATCATTAAGAATAAGTATCATTTCCAAGGATAGATGATTTATTTGACCAACTTCAATGAGCAAGTTATTTCTCTAGGATTGACCTTTGGTCGGGTTATCACCAATTGAGGGTGAAAGATGATGACATTTCGAAGACGGCTTTTCGAACTCGGTATGATCATTATGAGTTTTTGGTAATATGTTTGGGTTGACTAATGCTCCGGCGACGTTTATGAATTTCATGAATATATTGTTTAGACAATACCTTGACATGTTTGTGATTGTGTCTATTGATGATATTTGATCTACTCAAGGAGTGAGAATGAGCATATTGATCTATAAATAAGATTTTTCATGCAGTTTAAACACGCAAGTCATTTATAATTTTATTTAATTATAATATTGATTATACAATGTCTCTCTTTCGTATTTTAGTTTTTTTTTTTCACTTCAAAATTATCTTAAATATAAATTGTTAGATAAATTTTATCATTATATAAATGGTTTCAATATTTAATTTTTTATCATTATATAAATATTTAATTTTAAAATATTGGGAGTTATCCACAAGTGAGTCATACAACATAGGTGGTTAGGACTTCATATATTACTCCCTCTGTCCCTAATTACTTCTCCACTTTTGAATTGACACACCTATTAAAAAAGCAATTATTCACATAGTGAGTTTACCATTTTACCCCTATTAATTATGAAATGGATGGATTAAAAATTTAAGATTTTCAAGAAAATGTACCTTTTTCAAAGTAATTAATTGAGGGTATAATAGGTAAAATTATTTTGTCTTTTCTTGATTTGTCAAAATGAACAAGTAATTAAGGACAACTATAAAAGGAAAAGTGGACAAGTAATTAGGGACAGAGGAAGTACTTTTTATCCGTCGTTTTTACTAAAAATAGATGGTCCTTAATACTATTTGTCATTTTACAAAATCAATGCAAAAATGGCACTACTCTTCATATTTACCCTTTAGAATTATTAGTCTTGAAAGTATGAATTTGACCAACATAGAAAAATTAAGTAAATAATTCATATTTATTGGTTAAATTAATTAATCACAATAAATTAATTCATGTTCATTGAAAACTTGACTTCAAAAAAATACTCTCTCCGTCCACTTTTAATTGTCATGTTGCGCTTTTCGAAAGTCTGTTGACTAATTCTCAAAGTTAAATTAGATTACATTAATTGGATATTTTATACAAAAATTTAGATATTAAAAAACTATACAAAAAGTACTATAAATTGCAACTTATTTTGCATATAAATAAAATGAAAAAATGATCTTAAAATGTTAATTAAAGTTCTTATAGTTTGACTCTAAAAAAAGAAATCATGACAATTAAAAATGAACAAAATATTACATAAAGGTAGAATGATAAACTTACGTAGTTTCTTAATGCATATAAAATATAAAATTGTGACATAAATAAATAGAAACAGAGGGAGTATAAAATTAACCAAAATAGAATAAAGAAAAAAAAGTTAGTAATAATGATTCAAGAAGTGATATTATATGAACCAGTAAGAGAAGTTGTGGACCATTCATCTTCTACTTGTCCTTTTATGTTACCTTTGGTTCTGCAACTAATAATTTAATTAATCTTTTTCTTCTTTTGCCTTGTGTACATACATGTATAATGTATAAGCAGTGATAGAATGACAAGTGCCAGCTACACTAATATTTTAATTTTCTTCCCAATACTATTCAAATAACTCAATTCAATTTATTTGGTCTATTTTAATTTGCACAAAAAATTTAAAATAAAATATCTTGTATCTTAAATTAAAGATATTTTAAAATATATTGAAATATATTTTGTTACAAAAAGAAAAATATATTTACTTTGAAACAGACTTAAAAGGAAAATAAGATAAATAAATTGAAACGTAGAGGATAATAAATTTAGACAAGTTTAAATTATTTTTAAATATAAATTATATATTTAATAGGGAAAAAAGACGAATTTACTCCCAAACTTTGATAAATGGTACGTCTATGCCCTCCGTTATACTTTGCGTCCACATTAGCCTCTGCCGTCCAATTATTGGTACACACATGCCCCTCTCACTAACGGACCCCTCGTTTTGTACACGTGTCTTAATCCTAATCAACTACCCGTTTGACCATTCTTTTAACCCATAAACCCACAACCCGCCCCATAAACCCAATAACCCACCTCTTCTTTCTCTTAAACTGTTGAATGCACCACCACCGGAGGCAAATCCCCGTCCACCTTCATCTTCCTTCCTTTTGGTCCACCGATCCGAATCGGAATCACTACCGTTTGACTCAAAACTCCCTCTCCTATCAAATCTTCGACCAGAAGAGGGTACAAAAGCTTTATTCGCTGCCCAATTAT
>JAJOOH010038220.1:0-12203 GCA_029582605.1 Solanum gracilifrons | reverse complement strand
ATGCATTCTGTCGCTAAAATATTTCTATATAATTTAAAAGAAATTAGCCAACGACCAAAATTTTTGTAGCAAGAAATAAAATAACACTAGCGACAAATATTTCTGTCGTTAAATCTGTCGCTAACAATTTATCAATTTTGTCATCCGCCATGCGTCGCTATTTTCGTAGGCAAATTAAGGCGCCAAATTTTAGCGCCCAATTTTACCGACACATTTCAATTTTCGTCGCTAATCCGTCACTATTGAAGATCCAAATATTTCCTTTGATATTTGAGCAACCAAATTAGTTTTTCGTAGCTAATCCGTCGTTAGTTAGTGACAGAATATTGTTTGTCGCTGAAATCCGTCGCTAAATGCTGTTTTTTTTGTAGTGTATGTTTTGTCACCAAAAGTATATGCCTTGTATATTTAAGCACGAAAAGTAATTTTTGTCACTAAAAGTGAACAATTAATGACAAATTTTATGTCGTAGCTAATAATTTCGTAGCTATATATCATATTTGTTGTAGTGTCACCAAGTCAAACCATACCGTAATCCACCTTAGGCTACCATAGTCAGGCCAACAATCATAGACAAGGAAAACATCATGTTCATAGTTCATAATAAGAAAGTCATTCTTAACACCAACTCATATCATGCATACATGGATTCATACATATTCATGTCATATGTAAACCACACCATAACCCCTTCATAGGTCTACTTGTACAATGTACAAGTGAAGTCCCATACCCCCACTGATACTAAGCAAAGCCTATTAAGAAGTCATAGATATAGCTCATGTGTATGTTCATCTTCATATTCGTGGTTTATGTTCATACATAGCATACATTAACTCATAAAGCATCATATTATCAAGCACTTACCATAATCACTCTCAAAGTTCACTTGTGCAATGCATAAGTGAAGTCCCATACTCTCACTCATACTAAGTAAGACCCCTCAAGTAATCATAGCACATATCTCATGTTTGTGTTCTTAGTTCATGCTCTTGTTCATGTCATGTCATAGATCTTGTTCTTATCATGTAGGGAAGTATAGCCTTAACTGACATAGACCATGTGAGTTACATGGAATTCGGTGTCATGAACGCACACTGAAAAGAGGTGTTCTACTTGCCTAAGGTAGAACTAAAATGTTTAGCTTATAGGTGGATCCACTAGCTAAGGACCTATGTGGGCACATAGTTATGCGATAGGGAGATTGATACTAGAAACCCGGACTAACTAAGGTAAAAGGTTTACATCTCTTGTTCCTATCCACTCGGTTCTAAGCTTAATTCCCTTTAATATTCATGTTAAGTTTTTACTTTATAGTCATGTTCATGGAAGAATTACTCACACTTAACCATAATGGTATAATGGTAGCTCATGGATTCTTTACGTGAGAATAGCCTACCAACTTAGAATCCTTAGTATGTGAGTAAATCTTTCACATCATGTTCATGGTATTTTTCATGAGAGTGTCCTTTTAACCAACACAACATTAATATCATAATCATAGTCCTTTCATGCATAGATAAGTGTAAGGGTGTAGGGGGGAGGGATCTTGCATAAATACCAACAATACACTATCATCATAATATCATCCCTACATAGATGAATCATGATTTCATATACCATCCTAATCATTCTACACAAACCCTAGCAATTTACCCCCTTTCAAGGGTCATGAATCATGTCTCACAATTACACCTAAAGATACTACAATAGGCATGAATAAAATAATATTCAATAACTAGATTAACATATATACAATTCATGGTAATCATCTGGCATCAATACATCCATCACAATTCATGAAATTGGGTTCATGGGGGAGTACATGGGTTCATGGGGAATTTTACAATAAAACTCACCATTAAACATCAAATCATACATAATATACTACAATTAACATAATGCAATCGTTTTAAGGAAGAACTCATGTCTAGAATGAAAACCCTAGTTCTTGACCAAATTACAGCTTTTGAAATTAAGAGTTGAAGGGCTTCATGGAGAAAAGTGTTCCATGAATCAAGTCTCCCATATCTTGATTGATTATTTCCTCACGAAATTGGAGTGAAAAGGATGGATCTTGAACCCCTAGCTTGAGCTTCTTCTTTGTTCTTCAGTGGAGTCTAGAGAGAGAATATTTTGAGAGAGAAGTGGGTTGAGTTTGGGTCTTGTGAGTTATGAGGAGTTAAGTGATGTTTAATGACTTAAAACTATTTATATGGGTCTAAAATAACTAATAAAAACCATCCCCCACCCTGAATTAATTATAATTAATTTAAAAGGTTTGACCCTTGGCCAAAATCCTTGACAACATTTCAGATCTCATCCACGAGCCCGCATCTATGGGGCATGGACTGGTCCACGGACCGTACTAGTCACTCGTGGATTGGGTCTGAGGCTGGTCTTTTGGCCTTATTCTAAGACTCATCCACGAGACCCTATTTACGAGGCGTGGAATGGTCTACGAACCATGCTGTGCAATCATGGTTTGTGGTTAAGACTAGGAAATTTTGAAGAAGTTTGGGGAGGCTAAGTCTAGAATCACGACTCCCATCTACGGGGAGTCATTCAACCCACGACTCGTGATTCCCCCTTCGTGGATGAAGCTGTTTTTGGATAGCTTTTGAGTAGCCCCTTGGCACTCATCAAGGACACTTGTGGGTCCCTTGTGGGGGCCATGCCTTGATGTTTAGGGACTAAAATTGTAGTGCTAACCTTGGGAGGTCATTTTACGACTCTTACCTTGATGTTAACCTTTTTTAGGACACTACACTACATGTTAGGGCCTTGCTTAGGTCATTAGTTTTCCGGGATGTTACATTATCCCCCACTTGGGAATATTCGTCCCCGAATGATGATCTAGACACCAAACTAAGTTAGAAACTCTAGGCTAACAGCCCATCATGCATTAAACATCAAAATGTGCTGAAACTAGAAATGCACTAATTACAACATGCACAATTTCAAAGGAGGAAACTTCAACTCCATCTCAAGCCATGGTCAATGCAACATGAAACTTACCAATTCACATAAACATGGGAGGAACTACCATCTCCAACTCAACTAAGCTCAGCACAAAAATATGGAGATAATAAGTTATTTCACCAAAACATATCTAAGCATGTCCATCAATTCACCTCATGAAGTCAAAAATGCAATAATCATACTAAAAAGCAAATCAACATGAGTAACATATAAGTCATGAAAAGTCAACATATACAAATCATGAATACTCACAAGTACATGCACAACAAAAAGAAATCATGGAAAACTCATACCATACACATGACTTCCTAAACACATAAAACTTAAGAGGAATTACTTACCTCAAGTTTGAATAGGACTAGAAGGAAAAATTATGAGGGTAACGGGACTTAATATCGGCCTCGGCCTCTTCACTTGTCGGTCCAAAATCTCAATCGGGACTTCTTCATAAGAAAGGTTCTCATCAACTCCTAAACCCTCTAAAGGAAGGATGGACACCGGATCGCCAATGCACTTCTTGAGCATGGAAACATGAAACACTGGGTGAACCGGAGCCAACTCATTTGGCAAGCCCAATTGATATGCAACTTTCCCAACTCGTTTTAAGATTTGGTATGGGCCCACATAAAGGGAACTAAGCTTCCCCTTCTTTCCAAACCTCATCACACCTTTCGTAGGTGAGATTTTTAAGTAGACCCAATCACTAACCTCAAATTCAAGATCCCTCCTTCTAACATTAGCATAAGATTATTGCCGACTTTGAGCCGTTTTCAACCTTTCCCTAACAAGCCAAACTTTTTAAATGGCATCATATACTAGTTCGGGACCAATTAGAGGAAACTCGCCTTCATCAAACCAACCAACCGGAGATCTACACATCCTACAATATAGTACTTCAAATAGAGCCATGGCAATACTAGGGTGGTAACTATTATTGTAAGTAAATTCAATCAATGAGAGATGGTTGCCCCAATTACCCTTGAAATCAATCACACACGCCCTCAACATGTCCTTGAAGGTTTGAATGGTGCGTTCGGATTGACCATCCGTTTGAGGGTGGAAAACGGTACTAAGTTTAACATTGGTACCAAGCCCTTGTTGGAATGCATTCCAAAAATGTGAAGTAAATGAAGTACCTCGGTCCGATATGATAGACAAAGGAACCCCATGCAACTTCACTACCTCCTTGATATACAACTTGGCATAGTCTTCCGCCGAAAAAGTGACCTTGACGGGAATGAAGTAGGCTAATTTCGTCATCTGATCAATGATGACCCAAATAGAATCATGTTGCCTTCGAGTACAAATTAAAGCAAAAACAAAGTCCATATTCACCTCCTCCCACTTCCAAGTGAGAATATTTATATCTTGGAACAAATCTCCTGGCTTTAGGTGTTCGGCCTTGACTTGTTGACAATTTGGACATTTGGCTACAAAACCCGCTATATCCTTTCTCATTCCATTCCACCAATAGACTTCCCGTATATGACGGTACATCTTGGTAGCTCCCGGATGAATAGAATATCGCGACCCACGAGCTTCTTCCAAAATTTTCTCTCTTGAGCCATCAACATCCGGAACACATAGCCTACCTTGGTGCCTAAGGAACCCATCTCCCCCTTTGGAGAAAACCTCAACGGACTTGTTGAGAACCGATTCTTTCAACTCCATCAATATAGGGTCAAGGTATTGCTTAAACTTCACATCAACGACAAAGGCTGATTCAGATCTATGATGAACCGTGAATCCACCCTTGGTGGAATCCACTAGTTGAACACCTAACCGGGCCAATCTATGCACATCACGAACCAATTCCTTCTTCTCATCTTCTACATGAGCCACACTACCATGGACAATCTACTAAGAGCATCCGCAACCACATTAGCTTTGCCGGGGTGGTATAGGACACTCATGTCATAATCTTTCGAAAGCTCTAACTATCTTCTTTGCCGGAGATTTAAGTCTTTTTGGCTAAACACATATTGAAGACTCTTATGGTCGGTGAATACAACTACATGGACCCCATATAGGTAGTGCCTCCAAATTTTCAAGGCAAACACCAATGGCTAGTTCAAGATCATGAGTTTGATAATTCTTTTCATTTGAGTTTCCTTGAAGCATAGATAATCACCTTACCATGTGGCATGAGAACACATCCCAAACCTACTCGAGACGCGTCACAATATACTACAAACCCATCGGTACCCTCTGGTAAGGTCAACACCGGAGCCGATGTGAGTCTATCCTTTAATTCTTGGAAGCTCTTCTCACAAGCCTCCAACCACTTAAATTTGGACTTCTTTAGGGTCAAGGCCGTTAATGGAGAAGCGATAGAGGAGAAACCCTCAACTAACCTCCTATAGTAATCGGCCAAACCCAAAAAGCTTCGAATGTCGGTGGGACATAAGGGTCTAGGACAACTCTTAACCTCATCCGTTTTCTTAGGATCAACTTTTATACCCATGATTGATACAATATGACTGAGGAAAGCAAACCTATCTTAGCCAAAACTCACACTTGCTAAACTTAGAATACAATTGTTGGTCTTTAAGGACTTGCAATACTATCCTCAAATGCTTCTTGTGATCACCCTCACTCTTAGAGTAGATCAAAATATCGTTAATAAAAATGATCACAAACGAATCAAAATATTGCGTAAACACCCTATTCATAAGGTCCTTGAAGGTCGTCGAGGTGTTAGTCGACCCAAAAGACATCACTAGGAATTCATAGTGACCATATCTTGTTCGAAAGGCCATTTTTGGAATGTCAACCCCTCTTACCCTTAGTTGTTGAAAGCTCGACCTTAGGTCAATCTTTGAAAAGTAACTTTCCCCTTGGAGTTGGTCAAACAAATCGTCAATCCTAGGGAGACGATATTTATTCTTAATAGTGACCTTGTTCAATTGGCGGTAGTCTATACACATCCTAATGGACCCATCTTTCTTTTTCACAAACAATACCAGTGCACCCCATGGAGATATGCTTGGTTGTATAAAACCCTTGTCTAGCAAATCTTAGAGTTGTGCCTTCAATTCTTTGAATACGGCCAGAGTCATCCGGTAAGGGGGAATGAATATGGGTTGAGTATCCGGTAAAAGATCAATGCTGAAGTCTATTTCCCGTTCGGGAGGAATACTGGGAAAGTCAGTGGGCAAGACTTATGAATACTCTCTCACTACGGGAACCGACTCCAAAGGAGAAGTCTCGGACTCAACGTCCATAACCCTAACAATGTGATACAAACACCCATTTGATATCATTTTTCTAACATTTAGACATGAAATGAAATGACTTCTAGGTGTAGAGTTTCCCCATTTTCATTCTAGAGTAGGCTCATTAGGAAATTGAAACTTCACTGCTTGGGTTCTACAATCAATGGATGCAAAAGAAGCGTGCGACCAATCTATTCCCAATATAACAACAAAGTCAACCATATCTAATTCTACCAAATCAACCAATGTGACTTTATGAGACAATGAGATGGGAAAACTCCTATAAACTCTTTTAGCTATAACTGATTCATCCACAGGGGTAGAAGCCGAAAAGGGTTCTTCTAAGACATCGGGGAGTACATCAAATTTCATAGCCACAAAAGGAGTAACAAAAGAAAAAGTGGCCCCGGGGTCTAATAATGAATAAACACCAATTGAAAATACTTGCAACATACCGGTAACAACTTGATCACTTCGGGATTGTAGGGCATAGAAGCGGTTCTTCTTGGGAGCATCGGAATTGGAGCCGCTAGGAGGGACTTGCTTACCCTCTCTTCCTTGTACCTATAGCATGGGACGATCTCTCACCATATGACCACTCTTTCCACAATGAAAGCAACCATCCGTTCCAATAAGACACTTACCGTCATGTCTCTTGCCACACTTGGCACATGTAGGCTTTCTCATGGAAGATCCACCACCATTGCCTCATTGAGGCTTAGGGTTAGGCACTTTATCTCTCTTTGACTCTTGGAAGATTAGAGTAGGCTTGGTTGGAAAACCTTCTCTTGAACATTGGTTGTTGTTGATCCTCGGAATTACCCTTTGAAGAGTTTCTATCATCGGTCCTAGGCCTCTTCACATCTCTATTCCTTTCTTAGAATTTTTCATCCTCCATTTTCTTAGCATACACCATAAGACGAGATATATCCATATTGTCATGAAGCATAGCCGAACGACATTCTTTCCTGAACAAGCTAGACACACCCATTACATACCTACTCATCTCATTTCTTGGCTCCGCCACCATGGATGGACCATACTTGGACAATTCGGTAAACTGGAGAGTATTCTTCAACACCCATACTTCATTCGCGAAGGTTGATGAATTCCTCCACCTTGGCCTTCCTCTTTTCATGGGGAAATTACTTTGCAACGAACACCTTTTTTAATACATCCCAACCTATGGGACCCACTCCTTCCGTCCTCTTTGCCTCCATTGAGTGTCCCATACTTGGGCCACACCCTTTAATTGATACCCAGATAGCTCCGCTTTCTGTCTAGAGTTTACCCCCATAGCATCCACTATCTTATATATCTCCTCCACAAATTCTTGAGGGTCTTCACCCACTTTAGAGCCAAAGAACTTTGGAGGGTTCATCCTCGTGAAGTCTCTCAACCTTGAGGCCATAGTGCTCTCATTGGGGTTCCCATGAGCTCTAGCATCCCTAGTGACTTGAGCCATTAGAACATGGGTCAAGGTTTGGAGAGCCGATCTAATCTCCATAGTCATAGTCCCTTTATCTTGAGGATCTTGGGGACCTTGAGGATTTTGGGGAGGAACTCCCTCATTAGCTATCTCTCTTTCCACTATTCTTGATGCCGCTCTTCTTGTATTCATATTCCTATATGCACAAGAAAAAGGTTAGGAAAATGACTTCATAGAGATAAAACACTAAGACTCGACTAAAGAGTAATCAAACAAGTGAGAGTTCTTAAACATCTTATAGCCCCTCATTCATAAGTGTGGTGCGTTTCACACTCATGAACAAGAGTCTACTAGACGTGGTTCATGAAACATCACCCTAAATATCATCCCAAAACCTTATGCTCTGATACAAAGTTTGTCACGACCCAGGGGTACCATTTTAGACGTAACAGGACGTACTCGACTGCGAAGGGGTCTCATGCAGGCCCTTAGCATAATCATAACATAAAGGCATGGCAACGATGCGGAAAATTTAAAACTTTTACAATAGAAGTCAAACTTCATTTTCATAAAGGAGAATCATAAAAGTCTAGACCTTGTCTCATTCCCCATCTAAGATATTTAGAATACAAAGTTTGGGACTTAGCCATTTACATCAACAAAGTCTCAATATACGAAATACAATAGAAACTAAGAAATGGATAATCCATCCTCGAACTTGAGGAATCACCAAGCTTAAGGAATAGTCGACCTAAGCTTCACTTGAAAGGAGATAATGGCCTCAACGATCGGAACCTACACTTATAAGAAAATGTAGAGAAACTGAATTAGCACAATTAATTGTACTAGGTAGGGAAACATGCATAAAATCCTTAAATCATGTAAAAAGGGACATTTAGTTGAAATCATGTCTTTATCGAGTTTAAAAGCCATTATGCACATTTAGAGTAATCACCAAGTCAAATCATACTGTAAGCCACCTTAGGCTACCATTGTCATGAATAACTTACCTTAACCTCATTCAAGCCAACAATCATAGACAAGGACAACATCATCTTCGTAGTTCATAATAATAAAGTCATTCTTAACACCATCTCATAGCATGCATACATGGATTCATATATATTCATGTCAAAAGTAAACCACACCATAACCCCTTCATAGGTCTACCTGTGCAATGTACAAGTAAAGTCCTATACCCCCACTCATACTAAGCAATGCCTATTAAGAAGTCATAGATATAGCTCATGTTCATGTTCATATTCATATTCATATTCATGGTTCATGTTCATACATAGCATACATTAACTCATAAAGCATCATATTAACAAGAACTAACCATAATCACACTCAAAGTTTACTTGTGCAATGCATAAGTGAAGTCCCATACCCTCACTCATACTAAGTAAGACCCCTCAAGTAATCATAGCACAAGTCTCGTGTTTGTGTTCTTAGTTCATGTTCTTGTTCATGTCATGTCATGGATCTTGTTCTTATCATGTAGGGAAATATAGCCTTAACCGACATAGACCATCAGAGCTACATGGAATTCGGTGTCATGAACCCACACCAAAAAGAGGTGTTCTACTTGCCTAAGGTAGAACTAACATGTTTAGCTTATAGGTGGATCCACTAGCTAAGGACCAATGTGGGCACATAGTTATGGGATAGGGAGATTGCTACTATAAACCCGGACTAACTGAGGTAAAAGGTTTCCATCTCTGGTCCTATCCACTCGGTGCTAAGCTTAATTCCCTTTAATATTCATGTTAAGTCTTTACTTTATAGTCGTGTTCATGTAAGAATGCCTAACACTCAACCATCATGGTATCATTGTAGCTCATGGATTCTTTAGGTGAGAATAGCCTTCCACCCTTAGAATCCTTAGTATGTGAATAAATCTTTCGCATCATGTTCAAGGTATTTTTCGTGAGAGTGTCCTTTCAACCAACACAATATTAATATCATAATCATAGTCCTTATGCATAGATAAGTGTAAGGGCGTAGGGTATATGGTTCTTGCATCAATACTACCAATACACTATAATCATAAGATCATCCCTACATAGGTGAATCATGAGTTCATATACCATCCTCATCATCCCACACAAACCCGAGCAATTTACCCCCTTTCAAGGGTCATGAATCATTTTTCACAATTACACCTAAAGATACTACAATAGGCATGAATATAACAAGATTCAATAACTATATTAACATATATACAATTCATTGTAATCATCTCGCATCAATAGATCCCTCATAATTCATGAAATTGGGGTCATGGGGTAGTACATGGGCTCATAGGGAATTTTACAATCAAAATCACCATTAAACATAAAATCATCCGTAATATACTTCAATTAACATAATGAAATCAGTTTTAGGAAGATCCCATGGCTAGAATGAAAACCCTAGTTCTTGACCAAATTACAACTTTTGAAATTAAGAGATGAAGGGCTTCATGGAGAAAAGTGTTCCATGAATCAAGTTTCCCATACCTTTATTGATGATTCCCTCACGAAATTTGAGTGAAAAGGATGGATCTTGAACCCCTAGCTTGAGCTTCTTCTTTGTTCTTCAATGGAGTCTAGAGAGAGAATATTTTGAGAGGGAAGTGGGTTGAGTTTGGGTCTTGTGAGTTATGAGGAGTTAAGTGAAGTTTAATGATATAAAACTATTTATATGGGTCTAAAATAACTAATAATAACCGTCCCCCATCCTTACTTAATTAGAATTTATTTAATAGATTTGACCGTTGGCCGAAATCCTTGATAGCATTTCAGACCTCATCCACAATCCCCCATCTAAGTGGCGTGAACTGATCCACGGACTGTACTGGTCTCTCATGGATTGGGTTTAAGGCTGGTCTTTTGGCCTTGGTCCAGGACTCATCCACGAGGCCCCATCTACGGGGCATGGAATGGTCCATGGACCGTGCTGTGCACACGTGGTTTGTGGCTGAGACTAGGAGATTCTGAAGATGTTTGGGGAGGCTAAGTCTTGACTCATGACTCCCATCTATGGGGAGTCAGTCAACCCATGACTCGTGGTTTCCCCTTCGTGGTTGAAACTGTTTTTGGACAGCTTTAGAGCAGCCCTTTGACCATCATCAAGGACCCTTGGGGGGTCTTGGTAGGGGCCGTGCCTTGACGTTTAGGGACTAAAACATTAGTGCTAACCTTGGGAGGTCATTTTACGACTCTTACTTCGCTGTTAACCCTTTTTAGGACACTAGACTACATGTTAGGCCCTATATTAGGTCATTAGATTTCCGGGGTGTTACATTATTCCCCACTTCAGAACATTCGTCCCCGAATGATGATCTAGACACCAAACTAAGTTAGAAACTCTAGGCTAACAGCCCATCATGCATGAAACATCAAAATGTTCTAAAACTAGAAATGCACTAATCACAACATGCACAATTTCAAAGGAGGAAACTTCAACTCCATCTCAAGCCATGGTCAATGCAACATGAAACTTACCAATTCACATAAACATAGGAGGAACTACCTTCTCCAACTCTATTAAGCTCAACACAACAATATGGAGCTAATAAGTCATTACATCAAAACATATCTAAGCATGTTCATCAATTCAACTCATGAAGTCAAAAACGCAATCATCATACTAAAAAAGCAAATCCACATGAGTAACATATAAGTCATGAAAACTCAACGTATACAAATCATGAATTCTCACAAGAACATGCACAACATAAGGAAATCATGGAAAACTCATACCATACACATGACTTCCTAAACACATAAAACTTAAGAGGAATTACTTACCTCAAGTTTGAATAGGAATAAAAGGAAAAAGATGAGGGTAACAGGACTTCATATCAGCCTCGGCCTCCCATGTATCACCCTCAACTAAGTGATTCCTCCATAGAACCTTAACGGAGGTTACTTCCTTATTTCTCAACCTCTTCACTTGCCGGTCCAAAATCTCAATCGGGACATCTTCATAAGAAAGGTTCTCATCAACTCCTAAACCCTCTAAAGGAAAGATGGACACCGGATCGCCAATGCACTTCTTGATCATGGAAATATGAAACACCGGGTGTACCAGAGCAAACTCATTTGGCAAGTCCAATTCATATGCAACTTTCCCAACACATTTCAAGATTTGGTGTGGGCCCACATAACGGGGACTAAGCTTCCCCTTCTTTCCAAACCTCATCACACGTTTCATAGGTGAGATTTTAAGTAGACCCAATTACCAACCTCAAATTTGAGATCCCCCTTTCTAACATCGGCATAAGATTTTTACTGACTTTGAGTCATTTTCATCCTCTCTCTAACAAGTCGAACCTTTTCAATGGCATCATAGACTAGTTCGGGACCAATTAGAGCAAACTCACCATCTTCAAACAAACCAACCGGAGATCTACACCTCTTACCATATAGTGCTTCAAACAGAACCTTGGCAATACTAGAGTGGTAACTTTTGTTGTAAGCAAATTCAATCAATGGGATATGGTCGTTCCAATTACCCTTGAAATCTATAACATATGCCCTTAACATGTCCTCTAAGGTTTGAATGGTGCGTTCGGCCTGACCATTCATTTG
>JAJOOH010038129.1:0-15219 GCA_029582605.1 Solanum gracilifrons | reverse complement strand
AAGGAGTCACAAAATATAAAGTCGCTCCTGGGTCTAGCAAAGAATAAACATCAAAAGTAAAGACTTTGATCATAATAGTGACAACATCTGGAGAATTCTCTTGCTTTTGACGACTAGTGATCACATATATGCGGTTTGCTCCTCTGCCAGCACCTGAAGTAGCTCCTCTAGGTGCAACCCTGTCTGGTGGAGCAACTAAAGAAGATTGGGCTTTATTACCCCTGTTTCCATTTCCCTGTCTGTTCTTCGGACACTCTTTCATGAAGTGACCCTCTTGGCCGCACTTGAAACATCCTGTAAAGCCATCGCGACAAGCACCTGGGTGGTTCCTACCACACTTAGCACATGCAGGAGCTCAATTGCCTCCTCGTGCCACACTACCCTAAGATTGGGCAGGTCTATCTCTAAACCCTGTGAATTATGACTATTGTACTCACCTTTGTTCCTTGGTGCAAGTGCACTAGTAAATGATGAAGCATGTCCTTTTTGTTTCTGTTGAAAGGAAGAACGGTTCACATTGCTCCTTTGCTTCCCAAACTCATTCCCTGTCTTAGCCTTCTTGTTTCTGAATTCTTCTTTATCTCTCAGCTTCTCTTCCTCAACCTATTGCACATAAACCATAAGTCTAGTTATGTCCATGTCCCCTATCAGCATAGCTGCCTTGACCTTCTTACTTGACAGACGAGATAACCCAGTAACAAACAGACTCATTCTGCTCCTCATATCGGCAACCATCTCCGGAGCATATCGCGAATGTTGGTTGAACTTCAAACTGTACTCATGAACACTTAGTGAATCCTGCTTAAGGGTAATGAACTCCCTTAGCTTGGCTTCTCTCAGTTCATGGGGAAATAAACGCCCCAATAAATCCTCCTCAAACATAGCCCAACTCAAAACTGGTGCACCCTTAGCTCTACCCCTCTTCCACTGGTCAAACCAAATCCTAGCAACACTCTTAAGTAGATATGCAACTAGTTCCCCTCGCTCAACATCAACAACGTGTATAACCTCAAATACCTTTTGCAGTTCCTCAATAAATCTTTCTGGATCCTCAGTAGTGCTTGAACCAGTGAAATTTGGAGGATTCATCCTCAAGAACTCACGGATCCTCGAAGTATCAGCCTCTTCCTGTCGAGCCCCTCTTTGTTGCCCAACCTGGTTGGTCACAACTTGACTTAGCATTCGGATTGATTCCTAAAATTTAGCATTGGCGACCTCTTTTTGGGGTTGCACTTCTGGTGCATTAGGTACCCCCTGCTCCTCAACGTTCCTCCTATCAATACGACCTCAGACTGCTCGTCGTGGAGGCATGATCAACTGAAAGACACGCGCAAGCATGAGTTGGAAAGAGACTTTTATAGAGATACACTCTATCGCACGAAATGAGTATGAAATAAGTGAGATAATTTCCTAAGTGTCACAACCTCCTAATTATAGATGTGGCGCGCTTTACACCGACAACTAGGACTCTACAGACACGTCTTCATAGACTCCCTAGGACTCTTGAACTCTATGCTCTGATACCAAGTTTGTCACTCCCCGAGCCTACACCTTGGCGGGACCGACATTCGAGAACCAATATTGGCCCCAAGCGAACCCTTGGCCTGGCTTAACTCATAGCGGAAGACTTAATTAACAAGATAATAGTCTAAAAATATAAACTCATGAAAGAACTTAGAGTGTCTTAAAAGAACATTCAACTAGCCAAGATGACAACTCAAATCTCAAAACATAAGCCAATAACAAGATAACGAGAAATGAACTACTAATTGTCTATTAGGCCTCTAACAACGTCGGGACAAGACCCACGACATCCTAATGAACTAACTATAAAGTAGTAAAATGGGTCCTCCAAAAGCAAGGAGGCTCACCAACTGACTCTGAGTGCTCAACTGGATCAACGAGGCGCTGGATGTTGATTTTGGTTACCTGTATCTACATAATAAAACGATGCAGGCCAAATGGAATCAGTACATTGAATGTACGAGCATGCGAGGGGAAAAGTAAACATGACATAAGCTTGAACGGAAACTAAAAAGAACACTTACCTTAGCTTTACTCAACTCATGGATACTCAACTCAAATGCAACGTAAAGCAACAATAAAGGTGCAGTTTATACAAAGCATTTAAAATAGTAAGTTACAACTCAATGTGTTAAAGATATACAATAACAACTTAGTTTACATATAAAGTAATATAATACTATGGGAGTTTCTCTAACCGACAACCATCACTATGACCTAATGTAATGATACATCGTCTCGCCCACGCTGCCACAATAAATTGCCATTATATAGAATGCCTCAACTAAGTGGATCCACTAATCTATGGTATGACCCTTTTTACCCACGATGGCTACATGGTTTACGGGGAATTGAGTTATTGTGAACTCGTCCCCATATGGGTGCTCCATACTACTCCCAAAATATACTCAGCTCATATGTTTAAAAACAAAACTATTTCTGTGGTTTGAGATAATTACTCAAAACTAGCTTAAAGGCTCTCTTGAAAATTGGTGTTTCCTCTCTTGTTTAAATGTGAAAATATTTACTCTTTTGGGAATATATAGTCCCAGTATACTCTTTTAAAGAAAAGAACTTTGATCTTCATTCTTTACTCAACTCAAAACTCAAGTCTTAAAACAAAGTTAAAACATTTGCAAAATACTTTTGAAATTACTCTAAGAACTCTCTAGACTTGGCTCTTAACTTTCCTTAAATTTGAATTTATGGATTCAAGGATTGTAATTTGTGATGGGAAGGATCTCATGATGTTTATGAGTGTTTTTAGATAGTTAAACATAAGAAACGATCAAGAAATCACTGTCTAGAATCAAGTCCGCGATGCAGAGATGCATTTAATTATTTGATCGTGAAATAAATTTTGAGGCAGAACGGTCCGTGACCACTCCACGACGCGGAGAAAATTTTGTCAATTCTAAGGAACAGGTCCGCGACGTAGACTTGGTACCCATATTTGCCCGACTTGTTCCTTCTTTGTTTTCTAACTCCAATTCACCTAAATTCGATTCTTTTTCTCAATTCCTGTTTAGATTCATATACCCAGCATATGTACATAAGAATCTAACTCAAAACAATTCTAACAATCGACCTTAAACTCTCAAGAACTCCTCAATCTCATCCCAAATTCAAGAACGAAAGCAATTCAAGAATACAACTCAAGAACATTAAAGTATCAATTTCTTAGGACGAAAATCATACTGAAATAAACGTGTTTGGTGCGTGGGTGAATGAACCCAACGCTATGTGAACTCACATACCTCTTAGGATTGAATCCTTGGCAAAAGCCACACCCAAAATCGCAAGAACTTGACGAATCTTTGAACTTTTCTTCTCCTTTCTCCTTTTGAGTTCTTTCTTCAAAAACCCTAGCGTGATTTGTTAAAGCGTAAACTGATCTAATCCTGTTTATACCCCAATTAAAATTCTAAAAATGAAATAAATTAATTAGGCATGGAAAAGACCAAAATACCCCTTTAAAATCCGATTTTGACTTTCGTTATCTAGATATCCCAACTTCAAAGGGGCATATCTCCCTCATACGAACTGGAAATCAAGCAAACTCGGCGGAGTTGGAAAGATAATTCAAAGATATTTCCTAAGGTATCTTGTAGAACACCTAATTCATTCTGAGATATGATTTATGGTCGCTTGAAGTTGACCCAAACTCAAGCTTAAAATAAATTAAACAACTTTCCAGATTTTTCATTCTTTCCAAAAATGACTCTTTCTAATTCTAGCTCTTTCACTTAGAGAGGTGTTATAGTTTTTTTTTTTCAGAATGTCAACTCATCTAGAATTTATCAAGTGTCCTTTATGTAGGGGAACTTTTCACGACAATTAAGAATTCATGATTTATGTTCAGACTCATCCAATTGATAAATGGAGATAGACATTGTAGAAGGTGCAAACAACCTAAGTGAAACATTATCAAAACCTTCAAATTCAATCCAACATGTACGAAGCTTGAGAAACAAAATAGCTAACTCACTACCACCACCACCGACATTCGTCCTGGGGAAAGACGCGCCTTAAGAAGGCACTTTCAAAAACAACCCAACTCACTAATGGTGCCCTTCAGCCCTGCTCTTCTTCCATTGGTCGTACCAAATCCTTGCAACACCCTTGAGTTAGTATGAAGCAAACTCCACACGCTCAACATCAGCAACACACATAACCTTAAACACCTTTTGCAGTTTCTCCACAAAGTTCTCTGGATCCTCAGTGACATTTGATCCTGTGAATTCTAGGGGGATTCATTCTCAATAACTCATGGATACTAGATGTATCAGTCACACCTCGATGAACCCCTTTTTGTTGACCAGCTTGATTGGCTGAAACCTAAGTCAGCATCTTAATAGAATTCTTGAATTCAATATTGGTGACATCTCCTTGAGGGGGTTGCACTTCTGGTGCATTGGGAACCTCTTTCTCTTGAGGATTGAGATTTCTCCTAGCATGACGTCCTCTAATACTTCTCTATGGAGACATGATCTGAAAAGATGCGTGCAAGCACGAATTAGAAAGAAACTTTTATAGAATTGAACTCTATCGCACGAAAAAGAGTAAGAAGGAAGTGAAATGTTTTCCTAAATGTTGTAGCCTTCTAATTATCGATGTGGTGCACTTCACACCGATAACAAGGACTCTACATACATGGCTTCAAAGACACCTTAGGACTCTTGAACTCTGTGCTATTATACCAAGTTTTTCATGCCCCGAGCCTATACCCTAGATGTGGCTGGCACTCGAGAATCATCGTTGGTCCCCAAGTGAACCCTTGGCCTAGCTGACTACTTAACAGAAGACTTACTCAAATGAAATAGGAACTCAATGCAAAGATTAACTCATAGGGGCTCAATAATAGACTAACTCAATAATGTCTGAAAGTACTTAAATAACATAAATAATCAATTCAAGGTCTCAAAGGAACATCAACAAGGAAAATATGAAAAAGACTCCTCAAACAACTATTATCTATGAAGCCTCTAAACAATACGATAGATGTAGGGACAAGACTCACGACATCTTAACAAAGAAAAATATAAATTTGGAACCCATCGGAAAGCAAGAAGGCTCACCAAAGCTAGATGGAGTGGTAATAGTATCAACAAAGCGCTTGTTGATGACCCTGAACACCTATATCTGCATCATAAATAAGATTCAAGTTGAATGATGTCAATACATTTAATGTACGAGAATGTAAGGGGATAATTGAAACATAAGTACTGAACTGATAACCTGTGAAGACATACTCACCTCATCTCAACTCAAATGTGAAATCAACAATAAGAGATGCAATATATAAAGCTTTTAAAACAGTAGATATAAACTCAATATGTATAAAAATACAATAATAAATGTTTATTCTTAGTTGGGAGATTCTATACTCGACAAACATCACTATGAGCTATGTGATGATACAATGTCTCGCACACGCTGTCAGAACTGTCTTATACCTTGCCGGGTATAGAACTCCTCAACTAAGTGGATCCACTAAGCTATGGCATCGTCTAAAAATTACAACCCTTTACCCATGTTTGCTACATGGTTTATGAGAAATGTGAATTGTCTGAACTCATCCTCATATCGGTGCTCAATACTAATCCTAATTTTATATACAACTCATGCTCAAATGTATAAAACATATCTCTTTCTCAACTCGAGGTTATTACTCAAAGGATCCTCCTAAATGAGGTAATGCTCAAAACCTTCTCATAAACTCATTTAGAAATCAATGATTCTCTCATTTTAATTGTAAAAGTGTTACTCTTGGGAATACCTAGTTCCCCTATACTCATTTGGAAACATGAAAGGTAATTCTCCTCATTCTTATACTCATTTACTCAAGTCATAAATCAAGTTATAGATAATTGTAAAAGACTTTTCAAAATGACCACCCAAAAGGACTTTCTTGAACTTTCCTCTTAATTTTATCTTGATTTGAAATGTGAATTTAAGAGTTATGATTAGGATATATATAGGATCTCTGAATGAATAATGAAGGCTTAGATAGTTAGTATTAGGAAGAGAGCAAAGATACGATTTGAAAGAACCTATACGGGACGAAGAACATAGAAGAAAAGGGCCTGACGCCCCTGGCGTATATGTGGCGCGCCGTGTGATTTAATGTTTCAAGCACACCTCATCCAATTCTAGGTGTTCAACGATCGTAAATTAGTATAAAACTCAACTAAATGAGTTGGGGTTGAATCCCACAGGGAGTGGTACACGTCTCAAATTCAATTAGGAAGTATGAATGTAGTATAATCAGCCATAAGAATAGAAATTATCGATTAAAGGCACAATCAAGTAAAAGAGTTGACACGAATATCAAATGTTTTTTTTTGTTTTGATTCTCAACTAAAAGCAGTCACAAACACTAGGAATTAACAATAATGAGAAGGATTCTCGGGATGTGATCGATTATAGGAAAATATACACATATGGGTAATTGCCACTATTACTAAATAGCTAAATATAAGTGAGTAGGCTAGACTATAAGAGAGATAGTTTTCTCTCGAACAACTACCCCGAATCAGGTGATTTCTTTCGAACATCAACAAGCATGACAATGAAAAATACCCCTCACCTTAATACATTCACTCTTTCAAGCTAAATGTGTGGGATTGGGTTTAGAATTCACTCTCTAGAGATAAACCCAGGTCAACCCAATACCCACAAACCATCGATCAATAATTTTAGTTCTAAAACCTTTCTCTCGAGCAAGCCAAGAACACAAATATAGAACTGCATTTGCAACTACAATTCTTAAATTAAACCACAATTATTGATTAAACTCACTTTTAAATAGAATTTAAACTAGTAATTAGCAATACTCAAAAACTAATTCACCCATAATCACATGATCACACCCCAAGAATTTGGGGATTTAGCTAGACATTATAAAAAGGTAAAAATAATTTCCAAATTGATTATCCATCAAGTGGGTAAGAGTGATTTCGTCTTTACAATACTCCAATTTGATGAATCTCAAAAATCCACTTTCAATTTCTCAAAAGTGAATTTCTCAAATTCTTCAAAGCTATGAAAAACTATAGAGAGAAGAGTTCTAAGTATTATAATACAAAATAATACTAAAGATAAGTTCCAAGATACTAACTAAAATGTTCAAAATCTAATTTATAGTAGCCGAAAATAAGCCACGAAGGGCCAGTCAGCGAAGTAAATCGGGCTCGCCAAACAACTCGGTGAGTCACCCTTTGACCTCTTCCATCACCTTTTCGCCTTAGAATTCAGCCTCCTCAAGGTCAGTAACTTTGGGCGATCTATCTTGGCTTCGCGAAACTACTTGGCGATCCACTGACTGCTCTTTTTCGTCGCCGATTTGGTTCTTTCCTTCAAGGCTTGGCACACTGAAACTTTAGGCAGTCAGATGAGCCACTCGACGTGCTCTTGGCGATCCTCAGGCTCGCCCCTCTTCATTTCTTCAGCTTGTTTTGTTCCTTTTTGCCTGTTAGTGTCCTTGCTTTGTTCCTCAATCCACATACCTGAAAATCAAGGATTTAGCATCAGTTATTGGCACAAATTAAGCATTTGAGGACACTAAATCTATAAAATAATGCCTTAAATGAGTCCAAATCCAGGACTCATCAACACCCCCAATTTAAACTTTTTCTTGTCCTCAAGTAAAACTCAAGTTCAACAGTTCAAAAAATATATCTCAAATAGTGCTACATAAGACTCAATCATGAATGCACACAGCAAGACTCAACTTATTCATGCAAGGATCAATTGTGCACTCAAAGATTCAAGTTGTGACTTACCATTATCAAAGATGCTCAAGTTCACAATACTTGCTTCAAATGCAAGTTCAAGCTCAACAAAGGTACTCAAATGCTCTCACAACAAAGATGATTCCATATTCACACACAATTCTTCAACAATTTATAGTTCCTCGTAAGGAAATGCAGAGTGCAGCGGTCCATTCAAAACAGTGTTAATAAATTCACTGCCGTACCCAACTTCTTTGCCTCTGACCATGACCGACTTCACCGGTCTGAATTCGCTTGCCTTCTTCTTGCTTTTCGGCACCAACTCCCCATCAACTGTATAGAATTCCTGGACCCAGGAAGGAATGTAAGGGCCTCAGGGTCTGGTGAATTGCTCAAACTCATAGTAGTGGATGGTGTCCCTGAAACTGGGTACTTTCCCTCCAGGACCTCTGTAGATAATAGCTTCTCCTCTAGGATGGTCTGTACCCCATCATCTTTCAATCTGTTCAGTAGTCGAGATGGAGAAGTGATAGGGAGTGCAGGGGTCATTGGAGGTGCCTGAGCTAGCACTGAACCTGTTTCAGGAGGGGTGGCAGCTGAGGGAACTCATGTTCACAATTCACCCTATTATTCACTTTCACATGGACTACCGGATACCCTGTTTCTTTTTTTTTTGCAATTTTCATCACTTATATCACAACTTTTTCATTCTTTTTCTTTTTCTCTTCTTTTTTTTTTATATGGAAGGGTTCCATCTTTTTCAGAACCATTGCTCAAAGGGGGAATTTTCCACACTTCTTGATTTACCTTCTCTTTTTCACCACACCCCCAACTTAGGCTTTTGGCCTAAGTTGGCTATTCAAACAAACCATACTTCATGAGGATTATGGGTGAATGGATAAAGAGGGGTCACAATTGCTCAAGTTTCTTCCAAGAAAAGGATAAGACTCAAAAGGGTTCAAGCAAGGTTCACACATCTCACAAGGTTGGCCACAAAAAGAGGTATATTATCTAGTTGTTTCACTCATCAAAATTGTTGCCTAAGATTATTTCAAGAGCTTGCATCATTTAGTAAACCGGACCAATGGGGCAAATTCTAAGTGTCACCACACTCCGTGTTCAAGGTATGCTCATCACACAAGGCATTGGTACCAATATCAAACGAGACTCATTCGAGCTAGTGTGCAAAGTTAATCACAAGAGACTTCACTCGATAATCGGCTAGTCACAACAAGATGCAAAAAGTTCACACATTCTCTATGCAACTTCATTTGGACTCATCATAGCCGCACATTCATTTTATTCAATTAAGAGCACTATTCAAGTCATCGATATTGATCATAACCGATACTCAAATTTGCACAAGAAAAGCCATATTCACACACAAAAAGAGGTGGGACAAAATTTTCAAAATTGGTCAAAAACCATTTCCATTCAAAACGAAAGGAGCCATAAGTTCAAACATCCACAAAATATGATCAAACACATAGATAAATCAAAATACCCAATATTCATCAATATTCACAAACAAAATTAAAACACAAGAGGTAGGTATGGAAATACCACACCCCACCCACAAAAGAAAAGCAATTGTCCTAAAATGCAACTAAAAACATAAAAATCACAAGAATAACAGAGAAAGGGGTAAAGAATGATCTTGTCTACACAGTCGCTCCATCTGTCGGGGCATCAATGCCCGGGGTCACACTCTGATCTTGGGCATCAGTGCCCGAGTTAGCAACAACACTGGCTCCACTAGAGCCTGCCATGATAACGGACTATACTATCATCTCCTCTAAATCAGGCAGGTCCTCACAGTTGGTCGCCTCCTGAGCATCAAGTTGCTCCTCATCCATCTCCACATCTGATTCAGCAGCAGCCACATTATCCATAGGCTCATCTCCGGTAGTAGCCGAAGGCATATTAAAACTAGTCAGAACACCCGAATCCTCAACTAACTCAAACAGTAAAGTGAAGTATGTGGACTTTAGATAGTCCACATCCTTCCTCAAATCAGAAACCTTGGCTTTCAAAGTCGTAACCTTGGAAGTAACCCATTGTTGACTCTCATAAGTCTCTACTCTCGCTATGAGAGCATCAATAGATGTTCGGAGGGTTGTCAAAGCAGCTAAGATAACTCGCTCAATCATCATAGGCACCTCGGCCTCTAGCCGGGAAGCCAGCACATCGGCAGACTGGGCTAGGTGCCCCATCTTAAGGAGCATGGCCTGAGTGATCCTAGTAGGCTGGGAAGCAGCAGAAGAACTTGGAGCCTGGGAAAGAGTGGTAGTAGGTGTACCTGAAGGCCCGGAGGCCGAAGTAGGCAAAGATGCCTCTGCAGGTATGGACTCAACATCAATCTCCGGGGATGCATCCACCAGAGTTGCGCTCCTCCTATCCGCCTCATCCTGTGTGTACTCGGCCTCTATGTGCCATATATTGATGGAGGATGTGGGTATGACCTCAATATCCCTTTTTTCTTCACGAGGAACTCCAGCCCGCCGACATAGCTCTGTAGTTAGCACTGGGAAATGAAGGGATGTCTGGTGCTGTTTGGTTGTGTATGGTACAATTGTGGAAGGACTTTACCCACATGACCTACAATGTGAGTATATGAACTTATACATGCAAATGAATGAACTATCTGAGTTATTATTATATACATGTCTATTATGATAAATGTTAGATGTGTTGATTTACATGGTCTAGGATCCTTAGATGCAATATATGTGTGAATGATGCATGATTGTGATATTATGTACATACTTATGAACACTTTGAGAGGGAAGTGTCTATGATGACAATGTTGTTGTTGTGTCATTGCAAGGACAATTATACACACATATACAATCCATGCATAAACATGATTATGATGTATCAATGGTGTTAATTTAAAGTATAATTCTCATATGCACCTTTACACATTATTATGCATGAAATGTACATGACCATGATGATCCTATTGTGTTGATTGAAAGTCCATTCTCATGAGAACACGTGATCTTGGTGTGAAAGTTATACTCACATACTAATGTTGATTCTAAGGTTGAAAGTTCATTCTCACCTTTAATGAATCTATGAGCTATTTTAAGAATTGTATTTAATGAAGGGTAGATCACTTATTCACACATGTAAATACAATTCAAGACTAATGATGTATAATTTCGGAAATAATGTTTAGCTTTGAGTGGATATGGAAAATAAGTAAAAGGCCCTTCCGTCAATGCAATAGATTGGGTCACCTAAATTGAACTCATGAGATGGAAACCCCTCCGCCAATGCAATAGGTGCGGGATTCTAGAAGCAATCTTTGTATCCCATAACTATGTACCCACATAGGTCTCTTTAACTAGTGGATCCACCTTATGGCTATACATTTAGTTCTACCTTAGGCAAGTAGGACACCTTCTTTCGGTGTGGGGGTACACGACACTGGATTCCATGACCCTCAGATGTTCTATGTCGGTTATGGCTACTTTCCCTATATAAAAAAGATAATAAATGAGACATGAACTATACTATAACTTCTTGGTGAGTTTTACTTAGTAGGAGTGGGGGTACAGGACTTAACTTAAACATTGTACAAGTATACTAAGTAGGATGTCATGGGATGGTTCCTTTAGATTATGATGAGATTTGAATGCATGCATGTATATTGAATAGATAGTTGTTATGAATGACTTTCCTTATAATTAAAGTAATGTACATGACTATTTCTTTATTTGTGACTATTGCCTAGGATGAGGTCTAAAGATGAAATGCTTGAATACAGTAGCTTCAAAGACATACTTAGTAGGGTTGGTATTATGGGATGCCAACCATACATTGTACAAGTGTTTCTTAGGTGTTGCTTATGTGTTGATTACTTAATGATGAGATGATCTTGGTATTTAACTGTGTATTGTATTATGATTGGAGGCTATGTATTGTGAAGATTGGGATATGTATTGTTTTGATATTGGACACTATGCTTGTTATTATAATGATATCTCTCATGTTATAATGTAATGTATGTGAGTTTCCTTATGGGTTGCATTCTCCAACAATTTCAAAGATGATGTTCAAAAACGGTATATAGCATGATTTCAAATGAAATGTCCCTTTTTTATGCATGTTTTAATGGTTTTGTGCATGGCTTCCATACTTGTACTTTTTGTACTAACCCCATCTTTCTACAGTTTCTATAAGTGTAAGCTTTGGAGATATTGGATTCCATACTCGTGGCTAGGTTCATAGGAGATCAAGAAAAAGAATATTGGTGAGTCGTCATTGTATTCGAGGGCTCAACCATATGTCCTTTATGTGTTTATTTTTATGTTTTAGACTTTGGTTGTAAGGGCTATGCCCCTTAGATTGTATTTCAAGAGTTTTTCTCCAAGTATAATAGATGGTTTGAGACATAGTGTCATAGTTTATCTTTCATTTTATAAGAGACTTAGATTATAAAGAAAAGTTTTAAATTTCGTATTATTTTCCTATGCTTTTATGTTCATGTATGCTATGAGGCTTGTATGCGACCCCTTCGGGGTCCAATACGCCGTGTTACTTTTAGAGGGTAACCCCGGGTCCTGACAAACGTGGTATCAGAGCATAATTTTTTTGGGATGGTTTTTATGATGTCTCAAACCACATCTAGTAGAGTCTTGTTCATAAATGTGAAGCACGCCACATTTTATGAATAAGAGTCTATCGGATGTTAGGAACTTCACTTCTTCATTCTCTAGTTGTGCCATAGAGTTTAACTCTTTAAGGTCTTTCTCTCTAACCGGTGGTCTTTAGTATATGACTATTCAGAGGGCTTATGCTACAAGGAGCGAGGGATAAAGGTTGGTTGTGATGCCAATTATGGCTATGTGACTTGAGAGATTTGAGGTATTAGATTGTGATGTTGCCTTTATTATGAATGATGCTTCATAGTTACCTTGTGTTATGAAAGATGTTTAGAAGAATTTGGGTAGGCTTACTCCTAAGGAGGGAGATAGTGTGCCTACCTAGCAAGGTGATTGTGAGGTATGTTTAGTTGTTGGGAGAACCTAGCTTAGTCATGATGAGTTTCGAGGTATGTTGATAGATTGGTGGAATAGTGGTGCTTAAGTGGTGCCTAGAGATGTTGAGTGAGTAGACTCCTTTAAAAGAGGATAGAAGTATAATTCTCCATGGTTTGAAATCATCTTGTGTGATGAGAGTGAAGGTTTAGTTATGACTTTCTACGACCTTAGAATTGAAGGAAGTGATGATGTAAAGAGTTTGTATAGGCTTACCCCCTAAGTGGGGGATAATGTGCTCAGATGGTAAGGTCATTGAGTGTCCTTGATGTTCATGAGTTAGGCTTGCTTGATAATCTCACATTAAAAGGTGTAGTGAGTTGAGAAGTGTAGTCCCGATTTGGTAGGCTCATATGTGACTTTGAGTGGCGTTGGTAAGGTTACTTGTGATCAAGAGTGCTTAGATGAGAACATCTTTAATTTAGAAGTACCAATTGGGATATTAGACCGGCAAGCCAAGAAATAGAAAAATAAGAAATTTCTTTCATGAAAATGTTGAGGAGTGGTATTCTAGTAAGGGTTTTAGTTGAAGGTGCTTATTTGGGAGGCCAAGGGCCAATGAAATGTCCAAATATCCTTATGTCCCCTTCCATTCCCCTTCTAGCGAAAGGTCATAAGTTCTCCTTGACCCATTTCTTGATCATGGAGTCTTGGATGTTATGTGTGTCCTATGATTCCCTTGTTCCCTAGAGTTACCCTTCTTAACCTTGGTAGGGTGTGGATGCATGATTATTAGACCTCTATTGGTTTTAGAGTCCGGTAAGGTTATAATGAGTCTTGGTAATGCCTTGAGTTTGTTGAAAGGAGTAGTAATTGAGGTTTTTTGTTAAAAGGGGCTTACTCCCAAGGGGGAGATCATGTGCTTGAGTAGCAACATTGATTGAGGGTACCGATATCCTCATCTTTTCTTCTATTCCTATTCTAGCTTGAGACCAAGAGTTCCTTTTTGGGGCTTGTTTTATGTCTAGGAGTCATGAGTGTTTTAGAAATTTCCATGATCTCCTTATGTTTTGCATATTTTTGAAAGATTCTTACTTTGTATAAAATGGATTTTTAATGATTTACATGTTTCTCATGTTGTTGTGCATTCCAGTAAGGCGATGGCATATTTGACTTCATGAGATGATGTGATGAACATGTTTTGTTGTGTTTTTAATGAAATTGCACTTGGGCTCCATGTTGATTATGTTGATCTTGCTTTTAATGAGAAAATGTTATCCTTCCTATGACTATATCATTAATGATGTTAAGAAGTGTTTGTGTAGGCTCACTCCCAAGGGGGGAGATATTGTGCCTAGCTAACATTGTGTTTTGTGCTTATGTGTTGCCATGACTTCTTTAGATAATGCATGTTTATGAAAACTAGTGTTTTGAAAGAAAAATGAGTTTATGTGAATTGTTTCCCTCATGATATGGTGCTATGAGTAAGAGTTGCCTATTGTACTTCATGAGAAGAATATTGGACATGTTTTAGTTAGGAGTTGAGAAATTCCTCCTTGAATGAAATGCTTTTTGAGAGTAAATTGCATAATGTGCTTAATGATGTTATGATGAGCATGATTTGAGTTGGAGAATGTAATTCGTCCAATGGAATGAGAAATGTTGAAGTTACGATGCATAATGAATTTGTAGATGTAGTTCCTATTTCCTTGTGTTGCATTGAGTATCTTGAAAATGAAGTTGATGCTTCCTCCTAGTTATGTGCATTGTTTATGATGTTGAATTCATGATGGGCTGCTAGTCTTGAGTCGTTATCCCTTGATGTGTTTAAAGCGTCATTCGAGGACGAATGTTCCTAAGTGGGGGATAATGCAACGACCCGTAAATTGAATAGGTGAAACTAGAGCCTAACGTGTGGTTTAATGTCTGAGGTTAAGGGGTTTAGTGGTTAAAAATCCAAGTACGTGCTAGACCCCGTAGTTTAGAAGACATTCTAAGGTGTGGTTGAGGTTGCAAGGTCAAAAACCAAGCCAAAAGGGGGCAAGCCTAAGCCAAAGGCCAATGCTTCCCCAAGCTTGGCCAACGCTGCCCAAGGACCACGACCACTTTCATGACCAGTGGTCTTGACCACAGTTCGTGAAAGGGCTCGTGAAGGTCCCTTAGGCATGTGTGAGACTTGGCATTGAGGCCTAGCCACTGCATAGGAACCACGACCTCTACCGCAACTCGTAGTCTTGACCACGGATCGTGGGAGGTCTTGTGGTTTTGCATTGGCATTGTGGGGACCAAGGTTGCATAAAACTCCATCTAGCCACTACCTAGCATCACCACGAGGGTCTTCACGACCTGTGGTGGCCACCACAAGTCGTGGTGCCACCTGTGCTTGGAAAGACAATGTTCTCACAAGGCTGCCCAAGGAAGGCTCTCCTTCACGAGCCTTCATGGCTCATGGTGAAGACCACGGACCGTGGGAAGGC
>JAJOOH010038127.1:0-10030 GCA_029582605.1 Solanum gracilifrons | reverse complement strand
GGGGGGGGGGGGGGGGTGGATCGGAAGAGAGTTTTGCAAAATGTTTTTCTTAAGTTTTGAAAGGAAGTCATTTTCCTTAAATTTGAGGAAAATGAGTTGATTTGGAAAAACATTTTCCAAAACATTTAACCCAACCAAACATGAGAAAATTGAAAAATATTTTCCAGAAAATGTTTTCCTTCATACCAAACACACCCTATGTATAACTTAAACTAATTACTACTTGTAATAAGTTTTTGTAGGCTAATTCTACATTAGTGTAATTTTATACCAATTATTTATAGAAAACAAGTTGAATGACTAGACGAGGCATCATAAAAGTAAGTAAAATTTCGGATGCGTGTTTCATGGGTGTCGCTTTGCTGTAAAATTAGGGATCAGTCAATGGTCATATATATCGCGTAATGACTCCTTTCACGTCAAATCCACTTTTATCAAGCCTAAATTTTGATGTCATAGCTAGTGGCGGAGCCATGTATATTCGATCAATCTCAAACTTCTTTGTCCGAAAATTACATTACAATATATAGTTAAGTTAAAATATTTTATATATATATATATATATTTTACATATTAATATTCTTGATTTCTATGCTACTTTACTTCTTTATAGATTCTAATTTCGCCATTGGTCCTAGCATAGACTTGTTGTTTCTATATGATAGATGCAACGATAGAGGGAATCCTGGAAAATTGTTAAACATAAAAGAATCTATTAAAGTTGATGGAAATTTATACACATTATGGGGAAGACGTTATGAATTTATAATTTGCAGTTTCTTTGTTGGGTTACATCTATGTTCCATCCATCAATCCTGACCAGTCAGAACCAGCGAATCAATTTCCAATTCTCACTACAAATTAAAGTTTGACTGTTCACTAACATAATCCCTACGTTTCAATTGATTTGTTTGTTTTGACTCAAGAAGCTGCTCACTCTACTTTACCGAGAAATGGAGCAGTAAGAAAGGGGTGACTATCATACGAAAATGAAACTAGTAAAGTAAGATGTCGGAACTCTTGCTTTCATCTTGTCTTTACTCTTCCCCATCCTCCCGTCGCCTGTCCGCTCAACTCTGATACCCGAATCTCCTTTTGTTTGAAGTTTATTGGACATGAATGAATCCGAACAGACGTACCCACCGCTTCTGCTTCTGCCATATGGGTTCAGTTTCATATTGCGCCTTAGCGCACTGTGCATCCCCTTTCTTGCTCGTTAGCACTGTTTTTTGATTGCAGCTAGCGCGCTTGACTAATAAGGTAGAAAGGGCCTTTCTCGCTTGTTTGAAGACATATAAGGCTTTCTTCAATCGGCAAAAAAGGGGGAAGTCTGCCACACCAACCCTTTAAGAGATAGGGACTCCAACGCAAAGGTAAGAAAAAGCCACTTAGTGAATCGGTGAATATAAAGTTTTATAAGTAAAATACCTTTTTGATTCATGTGATATTAAATTATAGATATATAGAATGTATTAAAATATTTAAGAAATTAAAAAGCTTAAACCAAATGGTGTTGAAGATAGTATATATCATTCCATAGATATAGGCGTGTTGTTGGCTTGTTCTTTTCTCATTGCTAAGGTATACCCCTTGGTCAAAAAGACAACCAAAAGCATTCATGATTGACAATTATTAAAGTAAATTTCTTCTTATTATTATTTATAATCTGAAAAAAAGAAGATAATTAGCTTGCTATTATACTGAATTTTACATTGTCCTTTTATATATTCAAGCCGAAGTTAGAAGTAACACATTAAACTCTCCTTATGTTAAAGTGAAAAATATTTTTATGTATATATTTTAGACGTTGAATCTTTGTATTTTATTTGTTATTTCTTAACATTTTGAATACTTTTACTAGTTCATCAAGCCTAAATTATTTTTTTACTACTCTGTCCATCTTTAAACTCCCACCTCCACTAAATTTCTGCACTATCAATTTTAGTTAAAAAACAAGTTTAGGTGCAAATGCTTAAGGTAGTTTCAGAATTTAGAAAGCCAAATGATGATTAGTAGCATTAGCAAAAAACAGTTATATATCGTACTCTAATCAAACACTAACGAAATCATGATTAACAACATAAAAGAAAAGTTAAATTTATTACTCCATTAACAACTAAATCATGATAAACGACATGGATTAATCAAAGGGAGGTTCTTCTTCTACCTACAGTAGGTGGGTGGGGATCATGAATTGACATCCTCCTTACTCTATCATTATCATTATCATTATCATTATTACCTAAAAACAAAGTCTCCCAAATGTCGGAGAATGCCTCAACGATCACTCCATGATAATGCTTTCCGTTCAACGACAGAAAACATTGTAAAAGCTGCTCTAGCTCATTCTTCTCAAACATTTCCTTTTCTAAAATCATTTCCATCATTGATCTCTTGAAATCTTCGTACGGGTCCTGAGATTTCTTCACTATCGCGAAACTCTCCTTCACTTTCCCATCCACACTACACGGTATCAGCTTCTTGAATACCGATAGCCTTGCTGGTAACTCGCCGTCTGATGATGTAGAAACTGACGATCTTCTATCTGTTCAGACATAATATAATTAATTAAATATTTTTTAACACACTTTTAGATATAATACTAGTGCAACAAAAGTCTTTCCAAAATATATTTATTTTCACATATTCGACCCAAAAATAAGTAAGTACCAAAGGAAGCACGTTGAGACATAATGAAAATTAAATAGTTTTCCGTTTTAATTAGCGTAATGAATTTTGATTAAGCTAAAAGTTAAAGCAATTCACATATATTTGTATGACAATTATACACTATTTCATAAAGAAAATACAATTGAAATATTTTAATAAAATTATCGATCTCTAAATATTATATGCATTTGCTTGAGTCGGGATATTTTTTGGAAACAGCCTCGAGGTATAATGGTAAGATTCGCATACACTTTATCCTCCCAGACGCAGTTAGTGGAATTTCACTTGCTATGTTAGTTGTTGTTATTGTTGGATATCTTTCGTGAAATTATACTTATGAATGTTATTGTAAAATTATTGGTAAATATAAACGATTATATCATACAAATAATACTTTTACCTTTTGAAGAGGAAAAACTTGATCTAGAATGCTTGAGTCTCCTCTTGGTGGTAGCGTTTCTCTTGTGACGACGCCTCATTGTAGTGGTCTCACATATGGTTTCTAACTGAGGGTTGAAATCAGTAGATGAGTCATCGCTTGAGAAATCGAAACAGCTTCTGGAAGATGAAACTAAAGTTTCAGTTTCCTCTTCATTATTATCCCAATCAGTAGTACCGCTTAAAATCCCGCTGTACTCATCAGCTGAGGAAGTACTCATACGGATTATTCTACTTTTTGTTTTCGTTTTTTTAACTTGCTGTTTCTTCTTCTTCTCAACAACAATTCTACTGAATCGCGGAGGAGTAAGAGGAGGTCGTAAGGCCAAATTGATCTCCTCTTCACATTCTTCTTCTTCTTCAGACACGAAGGAACTAGAAACCACGTGAAACTTCTCTTCTTTTTCCCACTTGAATTCCGATCTACAGCCAACGGAGATCATCATGGATTCCGGCACGTAATTACGGTGATTTTGATCAATAAGAGGGAAATCGGGGGAAATATGTTTTGTACTTGTGAGCTTATGTGGGAAGAAATTAGGATTTTGGGGAAGAGACGAAGTGTCTTTGGAACGGCAGGAATTGAAAGAAGCAATAACTCTGGAGAACCGAAGCTTGAAACTTTTTCCCATTCTTTTTGTCTCTGCTTTTTTTTTTTTTGGCCCTTTGAAAAAATGTGATGTGAGAATTATTTATATTGGGGACAGGGGGTGAAGAGAGCGTGACCCAGCGTCTCTTAATGTTGAGTTATTAGTCAAAGATAATGTAATTAGTTTTACTGATAACGGTTTAATTTCTCCTTTTCACGCTAATTAAGACAAATCATTCTAATTTTTGAAAGAGTTTAACTTTTCTACACTAGACATTGTAAAAACAATATGAATTTCACCATTCATATAAATTAAGACCTAGAAAGCATTGCTTTTCACATGTGTTGCAGAGAGGAGAAGAGAATGCGATAAACTTCAAATTACTAGTACTGTTAAAATGTTACATTGAATTAGAATGTTGTAATTGGGGCTAAAGTTGTAGCTAGTTAGTGAGCAACAGGAAGCTGCAGTGTCATTTATTAAGTCAAAAAACTTTATAGAAAAAATTGAATCGAAGGTCTGAAATTAGTTGGCGTCTAGCAGGCGATAGAATTTAATAAAGTGAATGTATCTACTATCCAGGGAAAAAAAATCGTACTCTGTTGTTTTCCCATATTTCTCTCCAACTTCCAACTTTTCTACATACTTCTCATTCATTTCACCAGGACATAACCTTTCAGTTTAGCCATAAATTTTGAAGTAAAAAATTTCAAGTTTTTGAAAAAGAATTTACTTGAATTTTTTTGAAGTTTTGTGTGTGTAAATCCCAAAAACTACTTGTTTATTCTATCTTTAAATTAGATCAAATTTTATGAACATATAGATATCTTAAGATTATTTGTTTTAAAAATTACTTTCAAAATCTATGATCAAACGCTAGCTACTCATTAAACTTTAGCACTAGTTACTAATTATGCGTAAATTTTGTTTCATGCACCAAGTAATAGATAAAATTTGATGAAGTCGAACAATTGCAACTATTCTTACGCGTCAGGCGGATACAACTCAGAAGTCATACTCCATTTGTCTCCGTTTATCTGACTTATTTTTCTTTTTAATCGGTCCAAAAAAGAATGACATATTTCTATATTAAATAGTAACAATTAAACTTTAAAATATCAATTTTACCCTTAATAAAATGATTTATAACCATACAAATTTCTTTTATTCATGTTAGACCACAAATTTTAAAATTCGTACCATTCACTCACATTCATATACCTGCGAGTCAACAAGTGGAATAGTGATAACATACAAAAATCTCACCAAATATTCTTTTTTTCTTCTTCTCACTTTCCCTCCTCTTATATATGGATCCACGACATGCTTATATATAATTAGAAAACATTAATTGGAAGGTTTTATAACATTAAAAAGAAATTAATATTGGCGGTGGAGATGCTGAATATGTTTGGTTTGATATTTTTTTAACTTCTTAAAAAATAGAAAAAACTTTTGTACTTGACAAAGTAATAAGTAGGAGGGTCTAACGAACAAACAAAGAAATTATATGCATCTCCTAGGTTACTCTGCCAAAAAAAAAAATAGTGAGACAAACGTGCATTGATAACAAAAAGTAGTTTGCAAAGAAAAGTATTATTTTGTCTTCGATATAATGAAACCATTTGCATATTAGGGAACTTGAGAGAAATGGAAGAAAAGGAACTAATCTTTAGTCTTGGGACAAAAGTGTTTTCAATGATATGTCTTGAGAAAAGCCAATTCAAATAAGAAACCTTTAAAAAGATTATAAGGGAATCCAAGAAAACAAAATCATCCATCCATGGACTTGTCCTTTCTTTTCTCTGTTTTTTCTTTGAATAACTATCAGTCTATCACTTGCATAATGAGTAAAATCTCAGAAGTGGGGATTTAGAAGGATAGAGTGTGTATGCAGACTTTATTTCGAAAGATTCTTGGCTCAAGAAAATTAAAATAGAAAGTAGAAGAAAAACAATAAGGGAGAAAAATATGAAAACTAATAGCAAAGTAATGCGAATCATGTATGCTAGGAACATGTGACAATAAGAAGAAGGGGCAATCACCTAAATACAACAAATCAAAAATGATATCAAATATCAAAAGCCAAACACTACATGAATATGCTATTTACGAATTACGAGTCTACAACTGACATAGTGCTCCATATTACAATTCTCAACCACCTATTAATCTTTTACTCTTATATGCGACCTTCATGCCTTATTATCTAAAATATATAAAAAAAAAATGCACATGGAGACATCACAGAAATATAACATATACTCCCTCTGTCCCATTTTAACTGTGACAACGTTTGACTTGACAAAAAGTATTTTTAAAATTTGTGGTCTAAAACAAACCTTGGATATTGATATGGTGGTAAATTATTTCAGTAAGGATAAAAGAAAATTTTTTAAAGTTAAGTTATTTCATGTTATAATAAAGTGACATTTTTTTTGGAACAAATTAAAAAAAAAGTATCACATAAAATGAGAGACAAAAAAATAAATATATATAAATAAATAAAAAAAGTTTAAAACATGTTTATATACGAAGGGGTGTAAATTAACATTCTTTAGACCTGAGTAGCTCTGCCGGCTGCCGCTATTACTACAGGCGACAAACCACAAGTGTGAGCAGTTGTGAAGTACTTGCGCTAATAAGAAGCACAAGTGCGCACGAGTTTACTTACATGAATTTAATTTATCAGTAGAAATATTTTTTCATACTTTCAGGAAAATTTACTCTGCTGTATCAAATTTATCTATTTACTTTACTCTACAGAAAATAGATTAAAACAAAGGATGAAAATGTACATTATTTTCTTTTTACCAGTAATATTTAAATAACATTATTTTTTGTCAATTAGGTGAAGTGGACTACTTTTGGAAACCAAAAGAAAGAGTAGAAATGAGTAGTTAAAATCAAGTCACTTAATGTTCGATAAGACTCGATTAATTTAGATTCACACTAAGGGATTGTTTGACCATGCGATATGGTATCATGAAATGATATCATAATATGGAATTATGAGATGAAATTGAAGTTTTGTTTGGACATGCGATATAAATTTTTTGTATTGTATATTTTCTCATAAACATAAAAATTTCATAAGTTGTAAAACTATTAAAATAACCCCAATTGTTTATTCAATCTTATCAAATAAACAAAAATTTATAAAATCGCAAAATAAATTATTACAAAGTTATTTGTTCTCCACTTAAATAATTGTTTCATCTAACTTTAATTTAATAAAAAAAAAATTAAACATAAATTATAGTGTACTAGTCTTTAATATAATCCTCCCACATAGTACGGACAATTTCCTCACGTTGAACTTGCATTTCTCGATCATGTGACCGAGAAGACGAACCAACATTGTTACTACTTTGAGCCATTTGTTGGTCAATATCATCTGCAACTATATTTTCATGCTCATAGACCATAAATATTTCATCACTTTAACAATCGGTTGGTGTGAGTTAAAGTGACTATATGTTGGTGAGAATAATAACTTTTATGTCAGTGAGAATAATAAATTTTAAAAAGTAATGATGTGATTATAAATTTTAATTACATATGAAATAAATGGTTAGTAAATATAAATGTGGGGTTGTTTTAACAAAATATAAACTCGTGGATCAATTTTTGTATTAAAATATCTCAAATCATGATATGGAATTCTCATATAATTCCATATCATGATTTTTGAAGAATATGGAATCATATCTCATGATATAGAATCAGCGTAAAATCGCATGTTCAAGCGCTGATTTCATCTCACGATACCATATCGTGATATGATATCGCATGACGAAACGCCTACTAAGTAACATTCGATTGCATATGTTACTATGAAAAGTAGAAATGAGTAGTTAAAATCAAGTCACGTGATTCAACTGATGGGTAAGTTATTAGGTGTTGGTCCAGATTTATGTAAGAGTATGGGAATTGAAATAAAAGGACACTTGCTGAGTATGACATTTTTGCCAAACTTTCTCTCTTTACATTTCATGGACATCCAAAAATCTATCCTCGTACTTCTAGCTTTATAGTTTACAGAGTACTTCACACTAGGCGTGAATTATTGACCACCAAATTGTTGAACAGAATAAAGCCTTTTGCAACACAGATTGTATATAACACCATTAGTCAATTAACATTTTCGCATCATACATAAACAATTTCTTAAATTTGTCAATAAATTTTAGTTAAATATTCGAACTAAGGTATATTTCTATGAAACACCTGAATATATGATAAAGTGTTAATATTAGTCATTTTCAATTCAAATTTTTGAAAGAACTCTTGTTGCGTACATTACGCAGATAAGTTAGTCACTTAACTTGTTATCATGCACTTAATATTTTAATTTCTAATATAATAATGTACAATATCTTATCTATGTAATGATCGTTTGTGAAGATGTGCAAAAACTTTTTCAAAATATGAGTCAAAAATATCTAATAAGAACACTTTATCATGTGTTTAGATGCTCAATCGAAACAAATCATAATTCATAAATATCTAAATATAATTTAGTGATAAGTTTAATAGGATTCAATGTATATGCATTCGAACGATGATGGAAAATATGAAACGTGCTTTCATTTTGTTCCGCTACTAAACGCAAAGGTAAAAATGGTGTTTGAATATTCTTATGTTTGTCCCGTTACTAATAGCAAATGTAAATATAATTTTGTGTTTGCACTCCTATTTATAGAGAAAATAATTATATATTCGAACAAACTTTAAATTTTATTGTAATAAATAAATAAATAATATTAAAATTCTGAATCCATCTTGATTGATATGAACAAATGCAAAATAAAATAAGTTAAAATGGTTCCAGCACGATTTTTGCTAAAAGAAAGGGAAACTTTAACTCCTTAATTTAGAAACATATAGTTTAATTCCTTTATTTAAATCTCTCCTCAAAAAATTGCCCACCTCAAATACTACTTTGTTTCAGGCAAACAAAAACAGAGAATAGAATGTTGTTTTTTTCATAGCAATCCTTAATTATCTCTCTTTCTCTATGCATTCGATATTCAAAATTCAATGTCTCCCTCTGATTAAATCACACACACGCTAAAATTAAATTGTAATTTTATTTTGGTATAAGGTAAATTAGGCTAAGTTAAATTTTAACTTTTACAAATGAGTGGTGCTGGAGGTGCACTACATTAGTAATTTGAGTTTTCTGATCACTTCCCAATAGTTCAATGACCTTATGTAAAATTAAACTCACACGTTATTATTAATATCAACGTTGTATTTTGATAGCTGCTTAATTAAATATAGCTAAATGATCTGTCATTGACCATTGTTATAGGGACTAGATCCTCGGTCTATAGCAAACTTGTTTGTGAATGCAAGCATAGGAGAGATTAGACAAGATAATAAACGAAGAGGACAAATTTATATATAATGACAAAAAAATATATGCTACTATTCTTATAGTTTATCGGTACAAAGTTAACTACAGTGACCAAAAAATTGGGTGTTTCTTAGTTTAGGTTTATACAATGAAATTCTATTATCTTTATTTTTATTCTCAATCTATAAATTATTTCTGTTTGGATTGATATTTGGCTTTTCACCTTTTGACTTATTTTTATCATGTTAGCTTAAAATCAAGGGCTTATAAAAACTTTTTTAAATTTATTAAAATACTATAAAAGTGCTTAAAACAATTTTAATTTTAAGACTCTTAAAATAAATCAATCCAAATAGGGTAACTTGCAATTTAATAATTAATCATGTTTGAGTTGATTGACTTTTCGCCTATGACTTATAAGTCAAAAGTTCTAACTTATGATTGTGGACTTTATTTTTGTTATTTTTGACCTAAAAATAACTGCACATGATCACTTTTTTTATTTTACCCAAATACTACAAAATTATTTAAAAGTTAATTTACTTAAAAACACTTAATATAAGTCGATCCAAACATGCTCAATGTTTAAAGTTTTCCTTTTAATTATACAAACACAACTTGAGTTTAATTCAATTTCTACTAGTTCAATATATGTGTTTAATTAATCGTTCAGACAATTTTTAATATTGTAATATAGTTTTAAAAATTTAAAAAGATATTACCATACAGTAGTGTTTTAACATATTTATCTCTTATATTATAAATAAATATGATTGTCAAGTAAATATAATAAGGAAAAGAAAGGGTGATATACCCCCGACTTTGCAATTAGAGATTTTTTTTTTATATTGCCATACCAATCAGTAGTTTGACTGCCTTCCTAACAATTTCCAAGGCCTTTTTTTTTTGCCATACAATAGGGTTTGATTCGTGGGGGGGGGGGGGGGGGGGGGGGGGGGGGGGGGGGGGG
>JAJOOH010038112.1:0-10012 GCA_029582605.1 Solanum gracilifrons | reverse complement strand
CCCCCCCCGGGAGGAGGTGGTGGAATGGGGTAAGACAAATAATTTATATATATATATATATATTTATTTTATTTTTATTATTTTTTTGGGGGGATAGTAATACTTTAATTTTTTTATTAATATTAATAATTTATTATTTAATTTTTGTCAAGGTGGAATATTTTATCTATGTGAAATGCCATGTGTCAATGTTTTTTCAAATAAAAGAGAGAGTGCATTACACACACCTCAAATGTGTGTTTCTCAAACTAAAAAGTAATAGTTTAGGTATGAAACTCATACTCTCAATAATTTAGGTATGAAACTCAAAAAAATAAGATAATTTAGGTGTATTTTTGACACTTATCTCTTCTAGAAATGATAGTTTCCTTTTCAAAAATTTGCCCTTACTTTTAAGACAAATTCCAAATTTATGTAGTCCAAGACTGTAGGTGATAAATGACAAATGATGCCCCATAAATAAAGCATTACTATATTCTATAAATCTATAATTATTCTTCTTCCTATATATATCCTCCACTTTATTCATTTTATCAAGGTCCCTCCCTTTTACATTACTACCCTCCAAACTCCTCTCTTCTTTTCTTCCAACAAAACTCCATAGAAAAAAAAATGGAGTATTACAATGAGAATGGCTTCTTAGAAGAATTATTATCTCTAAGAAGTGAGTCATGGGATACTACAAATGTAGTCCCTATGGAAATGTGTCATGATTTTTACAACAATGTCCTCAACTATGATAATATTCCACTTCCTTGTTCTACTACTTCTAATTCCTTTGAAGGGTATTCATGTAATTTGCCATTTGACCAACAAAGTTTGATAAATTGTGGTACTTCATTTTATAGTCCACTTTGTGATGAATTGTCTCCACCATCTTCATTTCCTTCTCAAGAAGATTTTTCATCAATTTTGGATGATGAAATGGGGAACTATAGTTTCCAAAATTTGGAAATGGGGAATAATAATGTTGTTATTCCTTGTAAATTGGAGGAAAATCAAGTGTGTGAAGGTGCAGGAGGAAGTGGTGGTGGAGCTTCAAGTTTTAATATTGGTTTGTGTCCAGAAATTAGAAAGTCAAAATCAAAGAAAATAGATGGTCAACCTTCAAAAAATTTAATGGCTGAGAGAAGAAGAAGGAAAAGGCTTAATGATAGACTCTCTATGCTTAGATCGGTTGTTCCAAAGATTAGCAAGGTAATTAACTTAATTAGACCTTCCTTTTTCATTTATTTATTTTTTGAGAATTTTTACTCAAATAGCCAGTCAGATTCACTGTGTAGATTTTATTCATATATACAAACTATACACAGTTTATACATATATTATATATCGATTAATTATTTTTTATTTAAGAAATTGGATGGGTAAAGGGGAGCCTTGAAGTAACTTGTAAAGTTGTTGTCCTATGACTAGGAGGCCTGGTCACACGTTCAAGCCTTGAAAATAGTCTCTTGCAGAAATGCAAGATAAGACTGCGTACAATAGACCTATCCTTATGATTGGATTTGAACCTTGCGCATAGTGAAAATTTTAGTGCACCAAACTGCCCTTTTTAAATAATTGGATGGGTGACTATTTAGGTAATTCATCTTCTATCAGGTCACTTATAAAGCTTTTAAGGGAATTTTTTTAATGATGTGCAGTAGTAATTAGTAACATGATAAAAATAGAGAAATTTTAGTAACTTTTACGTGATAAAGGTTGATTTTTTAGCTTTTAATCCCTTTTTCCATATTCTTCTTTCACTGCCCCCATTAAAATAAAATAAAAAAGTAAACTTGATAAAAAAAATAGCAATTATATTGACTTGTTATACCAAATTAAACTAGGTTAATTATGCAATGCATTTTTTTTTGTACTATCCATGTATGTAACTTTTTTTTCTTTTTGTAATTATAATTTTTCTGATGTTAATTTACTTGTTTACCCTTGATAGATGGATAGAACTTCAATACTTGGGGATACTATAGACTACATGAAGGAGCTACTAGAGAAAATCAATAATTTGAAAGAAGAAATGGAACTTGGACCAAATCAACTAAGCTTGATGAGCATTTTCAAAGATGTAAAACCAAATGAAATGCTTGTCAGAAATTCACCTAAGGTGAGTTACAACAACAATATTTATTTATTACCTAAAAAAGCCCAACAATCAAAGGTGGACTATATGAATTTTCATTATCAGTATCAGTATCAATATCAATATCGCTCTACTCAAATCTGTCTCGATTTAATTTTTTAATATATTTTTTTTGGCAGTTTGATGTGGAAAGGAGAAGTGTTGATACAAAAGTTGAGATATGTTGTGCAGGGAAGCCTGGTCTATTGTTATCAACAGTGACCACACTAGAGGCTTTAGGCCTAGAGATTCAACAGTGTGTAATTAGCTCCTTTAGTGATTTTGCAATGCAAGCTTCTTGTTCTGAGGTACAAAATTCAATACACCTTTAAAAAATTTATGTGAAAGTCGATCATGTAATGAACTGGAAGGTCATTTTTGGAAGTGTTCGTGAAAATTACCAAAAATGACCTTTGGGTCATTACAGATCAGGGGCGTAGCTACCGTACTAGATACTAGTTCTAACGAATTTTGTTTAGATCATGTATTTGCATTGGACAACTTATTAAATACGTACATGTAAATATATTATTGTGAGTTGAGTAACTAAAACGAGTTATGAGTTGGATGACAAGTTCGGAATTCAAATTAATGTGACATGTTATTTGACTAAAGTTTTTTTTTTTTAAATGATTGTGATAGGAAATGGAGCAGAGTGGAGTTGTGAGTTCAGAAGACATAAAGCAAGCATTGTTCAGAAATGCTGGATATGGAGGGAAGTGTCTGTAAGCCATGTGGACTAAATCTAGAAGAAGAAAAGAGGGGAAAAGTTTCTTTAATTCTTTTTGGATTTTTTATTCGGTGTCCGAAGCCTGATTGGAGTCATAACTAAATTTGGATTGCTCATTGCGGGATACATTCGGTGGTGACATCCTCAAAAGGATTTTCCCCATATCCAAAGGTCAAACTCAAGACCTGTGATTAAAGCAGCGGTGGTACGACCCATGTTAATTTAAAAATTATTATTATTGGTTACTTGGTAGAGTCTTTGAATTTGTGCATTTTGACAAGTTAGGATCTTTTTTTCTCATCAAAGTGAGAGGTTGTAGTAGATTGTTGTGATTTTTCTCATCCAAAAAAATGACTTATATTAATGCCAAAGAAAATTACTAGTAATTTTAGCCCAAAAAATTGTACTTAAATTATGAAATCCACTTCAATATATGTTTGTTAGTAGAGTATATATGGATCCATCCTTGTGATACCAGTTCGTCTAAATACATTATTTTAAAGCGAGATATGAATAAATAATTGATATGAATATATTCCTATAACTTAGAAGAATAACTGGGAAATTCTAAAACCTTAAAAATTGAACTAATAAATTTTAAATTCTAAATCCGTTTATGTTGAGTATAGCCATAGGTTGACTTGCATTTATGGTACATGTATTATATATCGATCGAACCCATGTTAACCTCCGAAAAAAAAAATAAAAAATAAAAATATATATATATATATATATATATATATATAAACACTGTATACTCTCTTGATGATAAGGGCATCTTTATTTTATTCATGGAGACGTTCTTTGTTAGTTTTGTGAGGGGAAAAAAACAAATTATTTGAGAAATTCCAGCTAGAGAGAAATAAAAATTCCAAAAAATGACAACAAAAAGACGTGGACAAATGAGTTCAAGAGGAACTTTATGCCTAAAAAAAACTCCATCCACACTTCTTTTTGATAAGATAAATTAAAGCAACGATAATCGGACAAAATATGTAGAGGCGGCACCAATATTTGAACCTGCTTTAAGGGGGATGAGCGTAATATTATAAATTATAAGGAAATTATAAGCGTAATATTGCTAATAAAAATGTGAAATGTAAACATAATATCATTTATCAAGAAGAATTTTTTTGAAATGGCCGTTTTATTTTATGATAATAATAAAGTGGTTACAATAATAGTTTGTTGTAAGGAATTATAAGAATGGAATGTTAGAGCATGTGCAAGTTTCTAAGAATTAAAGTAGTGATAGTAACATTATTTTTTGGATGTTAATGAGCAATGATGGTGTTTATTGAAGGACCATGTCCTATTTTGAGACACTATTCTATTTTTTGGGGGTAAAAGCCAATAAGTTATAAGAATATGATGCTCCATTTAGCTAAGTATTTATATTGGGATGAGGTACAAAATTTGAAATTAATAGTCTCTGCGAGTTTTTACCTTTGATGCTAAATTAAGATTGAGTCAAGCTTCTATACAGATTGTCACACCCCACCCTAGGTTAGGCGGACAAGTACCATATGAACATATGCTTTACAAGTGACCTATGACGAGAAAGTGAACTACTATGCATATAGATTTGCTACTAAGAAGCTACATATACAACGCATGTCGACTAGTTGAATCAATACATGTGATAGGTAAAACTAGGAATACAAATTATAGTTTTAAAATGTCTACAAAGCCTCTACTAGAATCCATGACTGTACAACTATCAAAATACGCATAGTAAAGACTCGGCAAAGCCCCGAATCAACCTAGAGCTCACCAACAATCGTTGAGTATTATGTTCTTCAATGGGGAAGATCTACTAGTTGAGTACATGTACCTGCAGCATGGAATGCAGTATCCCCAATAAGAGACGTCAGTATGAAAGAATGTACTGAATATGTAAGGCATAATACAACCATATGTAAAATGAGAGATCAAGTGAAACCAAATACAAATAGGTAAGGATTAAAGACCACATTTGCTTATACTTTTGGAATCGTGTATCTTACATTCTTTTTTTTACTTTTCTGTGCGTTCTAATCTTTATAAGGCATATGATACAAATGACCAGTTGATCAGTGGTAGAAGAGGATGACCCATGCCAGGCATTTAATCTCTGGGATGCTGTCCTCATAATTCAACCAATTGGGATCGGCCCATGCTAGGCTTTTGCCCCTGAGCTGCCACCCTTCCATACCAATTGGGATCGGCCCATGCTAGGCTTTTGCCCCTGAGTTGCCACCCTTCCATACCAATTGGGATCGATTCATGCTAGGCATTTGCCCCTGGGCTACCACCCATCATTATACAAAATGCTTCACTTAGATTCCTTAATCTTTGAGATTGTTGTTTTGATGTTCATAACTCTTTTGAGATTATTCTTTTGATGGTCGTAACTCTTTTGAGATTATTGTTTTGGTGGTCATAATCTTTATTGAGACTTGGAACTATGAACCACTAGTAGAAGACATGTGAATATGGACTTACGATAATAACAATGACATGGAAAACATATGTGACACCAACGTAATACTTAGGAGCTTATCTGACTCAATAAGCATTTTGACATCTCAAGTTGAAGCACATATCAAGTGAAGACATTTAACATTCAGCCAAGAGATTTGAACTCTATATGGTAGCCAAATACTCATTAACTAAGATCAAATACAAGGTACACATGAAAGTGGAACCAAGGGAGAACATGGGCAGATTCAACTTATGGAAAGATACATATTCCAAGTAAGTACATATAAAATGTACAATAGAGCAAGTAGGGATCTTGTGAGGTAACATAATAGTCTAACACAATAGGAGTAATAACCAATAAAGGGAACATATGAACATGTGACAAGATGACATATATGATGGAATAGACAATTGAAGCAAATTGGCTTGATATAGGCAGATTGTATATCCAACATATAAACATATGTACCATGTGTAATCTAGGATCATTTTGATTTATATAAGGGGAATACGTGCCAAGGGTACTTTGACGATGAAACACGTTTAAACCTTGCATGCTAGTACTTGGTAGAGTAAGCACGCACATTTAGTAATAAACTCATATTAGAGTACTCACTTTAATGATCTAGGGAGTAGGAACTGCAACTATGGATCAGTCACTACCAAGGGCACTTAGAAAGCTTACTTTTTGTAATACAAGTGTTGGATTCATGCCAAAGAAATAGGAAATTGAATGGCCTTACATACCTTGCTGCACAACTTAAGATATTACAAGGAGTTAATCGTCTTCCTTTCAGATTATTTATCTACAATGGAGTAAATAATAAAACTAACATTAGTATCTGATAAACAAGTTTGAGCTACTTGATCAGACCAAAATAGTAATTGACAGTAAATCTGTAATTGATCCCATCAAAGGTGTTCTTCCTACCCATTCTCCTCTAATTTTATTTCATATACTATACAGCCTTCTTATATGGTCCTCCAAAACTCATCGGGCTTCATAACGTTTGGAAAACAATATACAAAGGGGTGGCAGGGAGTAAGTTCATGCAACAGTCAATTAAGTGGTGTATCACTACACTTTCAATGTTCTATCCTATAACCAGTTCTCATGACTTCTCTGCACATATCCAGCCACACCTCCTTATTTTACGATACACAAAACAGTCCTTAAGCATCACAATGTGAAAATAGCAACATGAACATACGGCTTCCGATCAACATTCTGTGAGTTCCAACTAACATTACATTTAAGATGCTCAAAACGAGCTCACAATCAAAATTTAAGGGGACTCCACTCCATGGCTTTCCCAACCAGCACATCCTTCCTCCAAGCTTACACCATATAGATACATCACTCATTATTTCATTAGCACATAAAAACTTTCACAAACAATGCAAAAACAAGAAAGGGATGAAAATTTCCATACCTTACCTTGCTGGACAGAAACCTCACTGGCTAAGATTTGGATTCTCCAAGGTTTAGGTTGTCCTCTCCCCCTTAACTTGATGTTAAATCAGATTATTCACTTGAATTCCTTAAGATGGGATATGTTTTACTAGCTTGTACTTTAAAAAGAAAGGGTTTGCTTCAGATTTTGATGGTGAAGCTATAGACCAGAACTCTTGGAGCTTCTATGGCTTTCCTTGAGAGCAATTTTCTGGAAAATAAGTGATGAATGAGATTTGATAAGCTTGAGTGCTTTAGAGGTCCCTTTTGGACGTTTTCACTTAATAAATTGGAGAAATAATATGGTCCTTTACTTTTAAGCAAGCAGGTGCATCACCTCCTTAATTTCTGCTACAAATTTTTAAGTAGGTGGATCACTTACTTGTCCTCTTCACTTAAAAAGGTAGTCCACTAATTCTAAGTAGGTGCATCACCTACTTGTCATTTTCACTTAGAATGCAGTCCACTAATTCTAAGTAGGTGTATCACCTACTTGTCACCTACTAGCATAGTTTAGTCAAGCAAGTACCTCACTTATTTTACACCATTTTCCCAATCTTAGTTTCTTTACAAGACCGTAACACTAATACGCACTTGACCACTTTGACTCTTACATCAAATACCACCTTTTAGTAACTCACTTTAAACCTATTCTATTGTTACTAGTCGCATAGGAATTCGATTCCATAACTATACCACAAGGCAACGTAGAATGCGGGGTGTTACACATATAATGGACATAGAATAAGGGAAAAATTGTTTGATGCATAGGAAAAAATTGGATGTTTTGAATAATGGAAAAGAGTATGAAATATAACCGAACTTTGACCAAAATTAATGTTACGATACCAAACTTTGGAAATGACCTTTTACCCCCTGCACTATTTAATAGTGTATTTTAAACGTATATACGAATCCACGTGAACATAAAAAATAATGCATAATTATAAATAGTAATGTGTCCACTTTGACACATATATACCTTTAAAATACACTATTAAATAGTTCAGGAGGGTAAAAGGTCCTCCATAAAGTTTGGTATCGTAACAACAATTTCGGCCAAATTTGAAGTATTTTTCAGACTATTTTCCCAATTATTTATGTAGAATTGAAATGTAACTTTTGGAAACAAGTAATACTAAGATTTTTAGATGATTATATTTTTTTTCATGATGACTAATGTAATAATTGCATGTGAATAAACAAGAAAATTAAGTCTGCCTATGGGATGAATTTGATGTGCTAAATCAGTCTAAAATACTCTTAATATAATATAAGATTACTATTCATTTTGACTTAAGCTCATGTTATTTTTGCCAAAAAGTCTAGCATTATTAATATTTTATTCTTACAATTAGGAGTGTTAAAGAGATGAAATTGATTAAATTTGAACAGATCAAAATGAATTGAATTAATAAATAAACGGATTACTCGTTCATCCATAAAAAGGCGAAAAAATTTACTTTGAGTGAAGACGATTGAGTCAAAATGTAAGATTGGAAGAAGCTTGTGAAAAAATTTCTGATGATCTTCTTATTTTTTTGTGTTTCCTCTTTATACAAGTATCTGTACAGAATAATCAATGAAAAAATAAAAGGAAAATTCCTCAGTTGTACAATTATCCCAATCTTATACAAAAAACTCTAACCACCTAACAAACTATGATTCTATCTATACTGAATGTTGTGCTGCTCACGTGCTTGCTTCATAAAAAAATATCTTTATCCAATGGTTGAGATTTCATCTATCAAATATATACTTGGATGGCTAGATTTTTTTCACGTAGCATGTTGAGGAGAACCTATGAAAAGATTAAACACTTTCCCTTTTTATGTCTGAAATCCTTAGACTTGCTTCACTATTTTTTCTTTCTTTCTCTCTGCTACTGATGGATAATGAAACTAGTGAAGCATGGATCTTTCTCTTGCCAACATCCCCCCTCAAGTTGGAGGGTAGAGATGAGAGTTGTAATGACGAAACCCCCAACTTGGATAATATGCCACGATGAGAAGATCTAAAGAGTAGTTTAGTGAATAGATCGGCGAGTTGATTCTTTGAGGGAGTAAACTGAAGAGATATGAGAACCGAGATGTATTGTTGGCGCACAAAATGACAGTTAAGCTCCACATGCTTGGTTCTCTCATGAAAAACTGGGTTGTGGGCGATATGAATCGCGGCTTGACTGTCAGAGTGGACTGGGACCGGTAATGAAGGGGAAATGGACAGATCCTCGAGCAAGCGAACCAACCAAGTTATTTCAGTCGTGACTTTCCTCATTGATCGGTACTCGATTTCAGCAAAAGAAAGGGAGATCGAAGCTTGCTTCTTTGATTTTCATGAAATCGGAAAACCACCAAGAGTGATGAAAATGTCACGACCCGAGACTACACCCTGGATGTGGCCGGCACTCGAGAACCATTGATGGTCCCCAAGCGAACCTTCATCCTGGCTGACTACAAGCGGAAAACTGATTCAAGCATACAAAGCTTAAAAACTGAATAAAATTCATGAAACTGAAATACAAAGGTTTAACTAAACTGAAAAACTCTGAATAATAAAATATATTCAACTCGCCTCAAAATTGGCAACTTAAGTCTTTAAAACATTTAATAAAATAAATGATACAGACTTCTCAACTATACTGACTATCTATGAAGCCTCTAACTGATAAAGATGAAAGTCGGGACAAGACCCACGACATCCTGACTAAACCGAAAAGTAAAGGAAATCCTTTAGAAGCAAAGAGGTTCACCATAGCTAACTCGAACTCTCGGATGTATCAACAAAGCTTCTGTTGATGATCCTGAATACTTGTGTCTGCATCATGAGAAGATGCATGCCAAATGACTCAGTACGTGGAATGTACGAGCATGTAAGGGGAATTCTAAAGCATAAACATAAGCTTGAAACTCGATAAAAAGGAAACATAGGCTTGAAAGAATCTGAAAGAAACTGAAGAACTTACCTAGCTCTACTCAACTAAACATAACTGAACTCATTTCAATATAAAGCAGTTTAAAACAAGTGCGATATAAAGAAAAAGGAAAACTGTTTAAAACATGATGTTAAATCATAATCATAATATCATAAAAATACAAACCATGCTCCCTCTCAAAATCTACTTGTGCAATGCATGAATGAAGTCTCATACCCCATTCACACTAAGCAGAACCCCTTGAGGAACCATGCTACTACTGTTGTGGGAGTTTCTCTAACCGACAACCATCACTTAAGAACTATAGTG
>JAJOOH010038103.1:0-11570 GCA_029582605.1 Solanum gracilifrons | reverse complement strand
AAGTTTGGCAAAAAAAGCTGTCAATGAAGGTGGATCGTCATACATTAATCTGGACCGTCTTATACAGGACATAAGATCTATGATTCCGCCACATAAACAGACCTGATTCAGCTGAAACTTGATTTTGTTAGCTGCGATAATATTGTTGCCTAGAAATTGCAGATTTATTCTGAATAACTCTAGCAACATATGTAGCTTCACTTTTACAATTGCAGTCATTTACAACTTACAAGTAGCTTTACAGCAATACATAAACAAAGCTTTTACGATTGGGGAGTTTCATTGGTTACAGAAAAATAAAGATAAAAAATGATAACACGAAAACAATGACAAGTATGCATTAACTTAGAGGAAGAGCCCCTAGTTTCAAACAAAAATTCTACCTTATCCTGTGTGCAGGGGAAGATGTAGCCTATCAACTGCGGATTCATCTGAACTCATAATTTTCGACAGTATGGATATATGTAAAAAATTATTAAAATCTCAACAAATATAAGATTTGAACCCATAGTTTTAACGTTACAATGAATTCAATGCAACTCAAAAATCTTAAAAGTTGAAGCCATTAAAGTTATATCCCGGATCTGTCTCTACTTTGATCTCCATAATCTCGTTTCTGATATCCAAACCTTCCTACACTACTATTAGCAAATTACCTTTTTATATTTCCCTTTCCAGTTTCATACCAAGCTGATCACTTAAGTTGAAAATGACTACATTATTCTTTTGCTTTTAGCCCTATCAACTCATGCACTTTGGAATAGTAATATAAATTGATTTTGAGTTTAATTTGAATCCTGAAAACTTTAAAAAAAGGTAGGAACTTCCAAGCAATTCAATTTATTTCATTTCTTGTTTAAGATTCCAAGCATAACATCTCGAATGTATAACCATGGAATCGATCTGACTATTCAGGAGTTGAATCAAAATGAGTGAGCACGAGCAGTAATAGATAAGAAAGTCTAAATTTTTATTGGAGATCCACACAAAAAGATGAAATGAGCGTCCATGAACAGAAGATAAACATGATCAAAATGATGAAATGTAACTCGTAAGGCTCCTCAGAGACTCATATGAAGAGCCTCCTAGCTTTAAACATGAATTTGCCTTCTTCTTCAGCTCTAACATTCTTTCTTTAATTTGTTTCCCTTCTTCCTCCTCCATCAGCGTTCTAATTGCATTCTCAATGTTAGTCCTCTTCAAGCCGTTCTCTAATTGCACTCCTACTTTCCAAACATGGCTAACGTACCTTGCGTTCACCATTTGATCACCGAAACATGGCATACAAATCATAGGTACTCCTTCACATATACTCTCCAATGTTGAATTCTACCCGTTGTGCGTCCAAAATGCCCCAACAGCAGGATGTGCCAACACTTGTTGCTGAGGAGCCCATTTGACAATGTGTCCTCTTCCATCCACTGTCTCCAAGAACTCACTAGGTAGCAATTCGATCCATTCTGAGTCACGAATCAACCCGGGCCTAACCACCCACAAGAAAGGGTGATTGTTGTTTGCCAAGCCCCAAGCAATCTCAAGAAAGTCATTAACTTCTATTGCTGCAATGCTTCCAAAGCTGACATAAATAACAGATTTAGGTGGTTTAGTGTCTAGCCAAGAGATTGAACTTTGGTCTTGTGACATCAAGCTGCTGAAAGAAGCCGGAAAATGAGAGTGAAAGGGGCCTATTGGGAAAATTGGGATAGGAAAATCTTTGCGGAATTTAGACATGGAGAGTTGTTCAAGTGAATTGACAATGAGGCCTGATGAAGCTTTAGATTCTCGTATCATTCCTTGAATAACTTGATAAAGTGCATCCACATTATATGTCTTGAATAAAGGAAGATCTTTAATCCTGAGAGGTGGAAGTTCCTCAACTGCTTTCTCTAGTCGAGATTCTATATATGTAACAAATTCATGAGTAACAGATTCAATGTAACATTTAAACTTTCGAGTATGCATATTTAGATTTCGAGTATGCATATTTAGACACCTTAACTTGTTTCTCCTGTGTTAGTTTAACACTTTGACATACCTATATATGTTTGTGTATTTAGTTGCTAGTTGAGACCAAGTTAACTTGTTTAGATATGGACTCTCAAAGTTGAAGTAATTACTTGTTTACCTGGATTGTTTCCATAAGAAAAGAAGAAAGAAACTCCTTGCCTATGTGACAAATTTTGAATTTCCAGAATCAAACAGTTTAATTTTATGCAAACATGAAATCCTTGATTTATTTAAAAATAAAATTTACATTTTTAAAAATTTGCTATAAATCACAATAATTAATAATTTAAAATATTATAAAGACATATAAAAATTCACAATCTAAGAACTAGTAATCAATTTTGAATATCAAAACTCAAAAGAGATATCAATAAGAGGGAGTATTATTTGAAGTGTCATATTGAATTCGTATTATTATTTTTCTTGATCATACTAAAACACATCAATAAAAAAGGTAAGTGAGAGAGAGTCAGATAGATGAGTTGTTTTTCAGGCAACTATTAGTGCATGTGGATGAGGTTCACGAGTCATAAAAAACAAAAACAAAAAATGAGATTAACTTATATTCACTGACGGTGGATAAGAAAATTACACTACCATCTCATTTTTAAAAATACATATTAATTTTTTTAAAAATCACATAATATTAATATTATTAAAAAATAATAAAAAGAGTATTATATGGTAACTTGGACTCTAAATTAATTATATGAGTTTGCTAAGAATTCTTACTTGACTTATCAAAAGTAAGAAGGATTCTTTCATGCTTTCTTTATCCTTATTATTTTCACGCTCATTTTCCGTCAACACCATTAAAGCCATTGACATACAAAATTGAAGTAATTTGAGATAAAAAGATGATAATTTTTTTACTCATTATTATTTTCCTTTTCAGAATCTAAATTAGTAAATACTCAAAGTCGATTGTATAAAAAATATTTCAATGTTATTTCAAAGAAATTTTTTTCTTGTTCCAATGTATGAAGAATTTTATGTTTTGTGGTAAAAATGATTTTAGAGAATGCTTTTTATAACTTTTCAGTAAATTGGACAAATCCCAAAAATTAAATGTAGTAATCTTACACTTAGAAAAATAGACACACCATTTCTGCAATTTTGCATAATATTTTGATATTGATAGAAGAAGATCCAAATACATAGATGAGAAAGGTAGGAAAGAGAGGGGAGAAAGATGATAAACCTCAACGTGTTTTAATAAAATAAAGAAAAAAAAATCATTAATCATTAAATGTGAAAATATATTAATTAAACTAAGAAGAAATTTCTAAAAATGAGTTGATTGTGTAATTTTCTTGTCCACCGTCAGTGGATAGTAATTAATCTCAAAAAGAATATGTGTGGGCGCCGAAATTATTGTTGCGAAATGGAAGATGCAACACAAGAACGATTAAAAAGATGTACTTTATCTAAGAATTTGGTTATCAGCTTGACATAATATTCATGAAAAAATTAGTTATGGACATACTCAATTATACATCGATATTTTACTTGACATAATATTCTTGAATAATCAAATATACAGATGCACTATTTCGGTATATTCAAGAACGAACTCAAAATTAATGGAATTGCGTTTTATCACGTCTAATTTATCGATGGTGTCTCTCGATATATATTAATTTGAAAATTATATTTTTCAAATTACCGAGACACATACTTGTTTATATGTTAAATACTTCTTTCCTTTAAAAAAGAAGGATCTACTTTTTTTTACTCTGTTTAAAAAATAATGATCTTTTTTTTCTTTTCTGGAAACACTTTAATTTAATTTTTTCATGTGACATGTTTAAGTCAAGGGCCTGTTTGGATAAACTTATAAAAAGTACTACATATAAATCAAAAGTTAAAAGTTATAAGGGAAAAAGGATAAATATAAACCCGAACTATCGTAAATGATATGCATATACCCTTTGTCATACTTTTAGGACATTGGTGCCCCTATCGACAAAAAACTAGAGCACATATACGTACCATTTATACTAACGGATATACACATGTCATAATATGATCAACCGACCCGGCATTTATTAAATATAGGATCGACGGATAAGATTGTACCACGTGTCCCTATTTAGTCTTCCGTTAGAGTGAATGTCATATATGCTCTAGTCTTCCCTATTTAGTCTTCCGTTAGAGTACCCTACTTTTGCCTTTTGACTTATTTTAAAACTTTTTTACTTAAAAGTGAGTGCTTAAAAACACTTTAAAGTTTCCAAACACTTCCAAAACTAAAAAAGAAATGTTTAGAAATCAAAAATACCTAAAGATAATCTAATACAAATGGGCAACAAGGCCACGAGATTGAAGAACATTTGACAAAATTTTAGTTCAGGATCACATAATTGAAAAGTTTTCTTTAGTATTTTCTGAAACTCCATGTCAACTTAAACTAGATCATTCTTTTTTAATAAATAATTCAACGAATGAAGATAAGAAAATACCTTGAAGAGGAAAATAAGCTTTGTTTTGCAGAAGTGGGATGGCAGCATAAGCCAAGCATGAAGAAACTCCTCCAGTCCTTAAAACAAGCCTAGGATGGTTTAAACTATCCGCAACGGCCTTGGTGAAGTGCAAGATACTATCTGATATTAAGCACAAACAATATTTGGATCTTCCAACATTAACTGTCTCAAAGCCTCTGTGAAGTGAGGAGCACATTTTTCATTGAACAAAGAAAGCAGAGAAAGGACATCAATATCTGTTTTTGCCTTATCATCTTCAGATAAACCATCAGAAATAGTGTGAAAGGTGAAATGAGGATAATTTGCTCGAATATTATTGGAAGAGGGGCTGAAGTTGTCCGCAAGAATTATGATTATAGAAAAGCGTTTTAAGTGAAGGATGTTTGCTAGTTGAAGCATAGGGTTTATGTGGCCTTGCAATGGTAGCGGAAACAGCAACATCCCCCTCCCTTTTCTTCCTTGCTCCTCCATGGATAGACAACTTTCTCCAAACTTGAAGGTATGTGATTAAGCTTCTCTATCAAACTTTGGATTGTGGCACAAAAAATTTAGACATATATCCCATGTGTTTAATTTACAATAAGAGCTAGACAAACTTTTTGACGTATGCCAAACATACCTCTTATATTTTAATGATAGTGGGACGCTGGGGTGGCTCCATGCATCACATGAAAGAGTTGGTTTGGACATTGCGGGGTCAAACCCAATGGAAGAAAATTTCATGTTTCAATTTACTGAGTTAGGAATTAGACTTAGAGAGCAAATTAAAGGAAGACAAATTTTGTTAATTCTTTTCGTTATGTTTGGAGTTAGTGGCAGCGGCAGGATTTTCCTCGATGGGTTTCAAAAAGATAAGTAAGCATGGTCATAGCATTTAAATATAAATTAAACACTTGACTTAAAATGAAAGAGAGTGTATTATTTTTTAATTTTAATTATAAAAACGTAACAAAAGTTATAAGTTTGATTTACATTATAAAAATAAAAAAGAATTATTTTTCAATAACTAGTAAAATATATAATCCCAATAGCTTTTCAAACAAAATAGATGTATCATTTATGTAGAAACAAAAATGAAAATCAGCTGAAACTGAAAAAGAAAGTTGTTACCCAGATTCAAACCCATGAACCCGTGCCAATCAAGCGAAATCTTGAACCCCTTTTACTATTAAACAAATCACATGGCTTATACTGAGGGGTTCATCATTATGTATATACATGTAAATAAAAAAAATATCCTATATATACAATGTAATTTTTCGAAGAAGGAAATTCAAATGAATTCCTGGGTTTCATATAGCCCTGCCCCTCCTTGGAGTCCAAGTTTGACCACCTATAAAAGGATGGTCATTCTTCATTGATAAATCATCCTAAATCATAGAAAAATCATCCTAATTCTCTTAGATGTATTTGGGATCTCTATCCTTTCTTTGTTAATATACATACATTTGTTCTCTGGTGAAAGTTGCAAATATATACGGTCTGTGGAACCCCACACGCGCCGTTAGGTGGCCCGTAAAGATTGACCCAGTACCTCCCCAACTTCTGTGAAGAACCACAGTTGCCCTTACGGCCCGTGGTGCTTCACACGGCCCGTTAGTGGCCTCGTGAATGACATTTCGTCAGCTTTAAGTCAGGGCCGTTATTGTCTTTTCTCCTATGCTTTGGGAACTTAAATCACGTCGTTTGATACCTAAACTATGTCGATTTACTTAGTCTAAGCCTAATAATCTAGTTAGAATCTTTCCAAAACTCTCATTCTCCTAAAATCACCCAACTTAGAGCGAAAAGAAGAGAAAGAGGCGACCAGTTCTCTCAAGAACAAGCCGCAGTGTTTTTCGAAGTTCAACTCCGAAAACCAAAGAATTTCTATGTAGATTTAGTCACCAGGTAAGTGGGATTTCACTAGTGAGTTTCTTTAACCTATTAGGTCCCTAGAATTCAGCTAGTTCTTCAGATTCTCATAAACTGTTCAGATCTAGGTTTTTAGATTTTTGAGATTTATTGTGATTATGGTTCCTTTGATCTAAATAACTTGGTTCTTGATAATTTTAGTATAATTCCATGCATAACACTCAATACCCTAGCTTGTGTAAATTTATTCTAGTTCATGAATTATACTTGCTAGGCCAACTAGACAGAAATTCATGCTTCAGATTTCAAATGTTATATTCTTAGTACATAAATGTTGCATTCTCAGTTAGCATGTCAGTTTTGAGTTGTTCAGTATTTAGTGCATTTTAGTTTCATGAATATTTAGTTGGGAATAGACTTAGCACCGAGTTGGACTAGGGTTCAGCATAACCTCAAAAACCTAGAACTACGTGCCAACGTAGGTTCAAAATTTCCCCTCTGTTGGGATTCAATTTTTAGTGATCACACCACATTCATGGCCTTATACCCCTAACAAGGTATATTGGGTCCTCTCAATGGAATGTATACTTCGGACTCTACGTTTAGCTCACGTGGTTTATGCTGGTTAATAGTATAGCTCCCACAGTCAGACTCTTAGTGCATTGATCAGGTTTTCTGCAGTTACTTCAGTATACAGTTCAACATGTTATCTTCAAGATGATTAGTACTTGGTCATTGCATCCAGTTCATCTTTCAGTTCTACTTCAGTACCTATCTATATCCTTGTTCAGATTATATCATTGCTCAGTTATGCATTGTTCAGCTTATATAATTTGTTCAGCTTAGCATATCTATATCCTGCATGCTCAGTACATTCCAAGTACTGACGCATATTTTGCGCTACATTATTTCATGATGTAGGTTTAGGTACTTAGCATCTAGATCACACATAGATCGATTTTAGGTCCGCATTCAACAACTTTAATGGCGAGTCCTCATATTTCGAGGACAGTAGACATGCTTTCATTTTTGTCTTTACTCTCAGTTTTCAGTTTGTTAGAGTTAGCTGGAGGCATGTCCTAGCAACTCAACTCAGTAGAGGCTTTTCAGACATAGTAGTAGATTCAACTCTAGTTGTTAAGTTTTGTTTCAGGCTGCACTACAACTCGCATAATATGTTATATTTACATTCAGACTAATTGAGCTTGTTACTCTTCAGATATCTATTGATTTAGCTTCCGCATAGTTCATGTCTTACTTAGATATTTTCAGTATGCTTATGATATGTCAGACTCAGGGTTAGCTTGGAGTCACTCATGATCCTACAACTACACACTATTAGTTGGCATTGGATATCAATATCAAAAAACTAAACAAACGAATTGAATGAAATTAACTTGATTCTTGAATTTTTAATTTTTGATTCAGTACTAGAGTGTCTTTTTTGTTTGAGAGATCAATTCTTTCATTAGGTGTTCAGTTTACATTTTTCTTTGGACCAAAAATCCGAACTGCTATTACACGTGTTAAGAAAATATACTACTCAAAATGATTAGTTTTACACCCATTCAGTCATGAATTAGAGTTTTCTTTTTGGCAAATGAAATCAAAGATTCTCTCCTAATTAAATTTGTAAATATGCAAGTGCTAGTAGCTAGACAGAAGCTCAGAATGATAATTAAAAAATGGCCACACAAGCTCAGAATGATAATAAAAAAATGTCCATTTATAGCTCCTTAAGAGTGATTGGCTTGAATATGTAATTGAGTACATGTTCTTCATTATTTTGGAATATTCTCAAAGATTCCTTATTCAAACGGGAAAAAAAAAAATACAGAAAAAACAGTTTGATGCATGACTATATTTATATAGTACTAGTTTTTGGGAACGTGTGTTGTATGTTTGTTCCTTGTAATTACAATAAGATTTCTATTTACTTAAAAAATATATATTGAATTTCAGAAAGAAAATATATGTGTATTTCACCCTACTTAGTATAAATATTTGTAAATGATTTAAATATAATTACAATATGTATAAATAGTTATTCATAAAATTAAGTAATCAAAACTCAAAAGAGAAGGAGTGTAACACCAAATTAAAGCTTAACATCAAATGGACAATCTGACAATCATATCAAATAGTATTAAGAAAGTGTAAATTTCACATGAGTTATTAGTTATAAAGATTTCACATAATGTTTGAAGAGAATATATAAAAAATTATCAATATTCATTACATTATTATAGCATCACAACAAATTATACAACTTCATATGTACATTACGTTCATCCCACAAATATTCGAAAATAAGATGAAATAGAGTAGACTAAAAGCAATAAAATAACTAATGAATTCTAAAACCTTTAAGAACAAAAATTAAAGAGAGAAACAGTTCCAGTGTAAAAGAATGGAGAAACTTCCTCAATAACTAACAAAGCATATATATATATATATATATATATTTACCTCTTTTTTATTGCATATGTGATGAGAAATTACATCCATCAACAATTATACATTAGAATAACTACATGTATGCATTAACATAAAGTGACTGTAATGAGTAATGTAATTACATTCACCAATAATCAATCATCAACAATTATACATCGGAATAACTAAGTGTATGATGTTATAAAATGAAGATAATAAATTGAAATTAAGAAGAGTAGAAGAGAGACAAAGTAATAGTAGTAGTAACTTTCCTTTATTATTGAATGTTATTACTTCTTGTTCTTGTTGTTTCATATTACAAGAGGGGATATATATATATATAAGTTATAAAACTTGGGAACAAAGTAACTTTGCCACAAAGTTACTTTACTTGGCGACAAAGTTTACTTGGACACAAAGTATTTTACTTGGACACAAAGCATATTGTGTGGACATCCATTTTACAACACTCCCCCTTGGATGTCCATGTAAAAGAAAAAAAAATAGTGAAAGAAAAAGTATAGTAATACGCTTTATTTGTTGCCTCATTAAAAACCTTTACCAGGAAAACCTAGTGGGATAAAATATGGTTAAGGAAAAGAGAGTGCAACGCGTATTTACTCCCCCTGTTGAAAACATTACTTAATATCTTGAAGATGACATATTCCGATCTTGTAACTCAGCTTCTCAAAGGTTGAAGTTGGTAATGTCTTGGTGAATACGAATTGTTGAACATTTGTTTCATCCTTGTTTTGAAGATCATGAGTAAGAAAAAGATCTTCGATGAAATATATTTTGGTTAGTCTCCTTTGATGTGTCCTCCTCTTAGTTGAGCACATGCATCATTGTCTTCGTATAATATTGCTGTTGGAATATCTCTTTTCAAAGGAAGACCACATATTTTCTGGATATGTTTATAGATCTCATCCAAAAATATTTTGACAATTACTCAATTTGTGATCTTGTCGGTTTAGACAAATTGCTCATTTGAATTTTTAGTAGCAACAACCAAGCACTGAAAAATACTTTCACTTGTATGAAAATTAAATTGACTGTCTTGTGGAATGATTGATATGACAGTATTTCAATATGAAAACAAAAAACTTTCTTCATGTCAAACTTCATAATTTCTTGCAATTTCACGGTCAACAAATCTTGACACAATTGATTAAAATAAATAATTTATATCGATATTTGAGTCACTTTAATATCTCCACTGATAAGAGTGATGTTATATTTTGCATGCATATTAATAAAATTATTTACCATGAATAATAATAGCAGGATACATAAGTGCACCAATTGCTCTATGACATGGTACTTTCTAACCATTTTAATGAGATCAATATTGATCTTTATATAATGTGATCTTACAACCATTGGGAATGGAATCGCTTTATAACTTTTTAAATCTTTCAGGAATATTCATATAAAATTTAGTTTCTAGGTAGACTTAATAATCATTCATCATGCGTATTCAAGTTTTTCTTATATTGTCAGACTGATAAAAACCTCATTGCATCCACCTTAGGAGAATACATCTCCATATAATAATGTCAGGACTTTTGCGAAAAATCTCTATTTTCCAATGCACAAGCCGTACTTTATATTTTACGATTTTACTTATCGAACAATAATTCATTTGTACCATACTGACATTATATATGGACGATAAGTCCAAAACATCACTTTTTCAAGTGAAAATAAAATACATTGAATTGTATTTTCTTTGGCCAACCATTTATCTGTCAACTTTCGACAAATTTAATATCAAGATCCTCATTACCATTAAAGATATCATCGACGGTTTATTTGATATCGATTCTAATATGACATAACTTGTCGAGCTCTCTTTGTTTTTCATCATTTTCAGGTACCTGAACCTTTGCCAAGGTTTTATAAAGTGTTATGTCATGGTGCTATTTCTAAAGCACTTGCCTGATTATTATGACCATCTTAATCACTTGCTCCTCTTCTTGAAAAGTTTCATCTTTCAAATCGATTTATCTTATCACGCTTCCGGCGTGCCATAAATGATAACCTTCAAGGACCTTTCATTGGAGAATTTATAACTGGATTATTATAACATATGATCAGTGAATATGTCTAACAATTGACTTAAATTATATTTTCAATGAGGATTATATCATTGATATTGCATTATGTATAACTTATTTTCAGTTGCTTATCATCTTCCCCTAATGTTAGAGAATCTAATATTCACCCAACTTTATTTGGAAACTCATCTTTGTGCATTATGTAGTGGTGGAGCAATTGAATAATAAATTGCATATTTAAATTTTATAGATGAAAATTATTTGGTTCCTGACCCTGAACCAATAGTGATAGGAAAACTTGTTGGCTTGATACGTACAGTGTTGCTACATTTTAAATAACACATCTAATACCAATTTTTTTTAGAGTTTTGTTCTCATAACCAGTGGTTTAGCTATAATTGGAGGCATATAATTTCTGCTTAAACCATTTGGTATAAACCAACATCATCAATATAATTTTATAATTTGAAATGTGCTCTTGATTTAACAATTCGAGCAAACAATCTTTGCAAAAATCAAATTGCAGGTTGATTACAAAGCACATTTGACCATAGTATAGATGCATCTATTAAAATCATATGATAGTAAATGGTCCACATGACAGGTGAACGGGCCCATATTCACCTTTTTATATATTTCAAAATTTTAAGAGATACAATCTCAATTCTCAATCTTAGCTGGTACAACGATAATTTATCATGAGAACAAACAACACAAGAGAATTCTTATATAT
>JAJOOH010038079.1:0-10397 GCA_029582605.1 Solanum gracilifrons | reverse complement strand
ATAACTGTATTCGGCAGGAGAAACAGTTAATTGTTCTTGAAATAATGAAATTCTATCTTAGCATGTGTGCACAGTGCATTCCTTTTACTTTTCTTCTTCTGTAACAAAGAACTGAACAAAACAACTTGAGAGAAATTCAAAAACGTTAGTCCCTTCTTCATATCAATTTCCACATTTCTTTCATGTCTCTTTCTACTACCTATCCAAAGTATATATAAAGCAGCAGAATAGGGCAATCCTTCAAAATAGACTAAGCATCAGATTAACGAATAATTTAAACTACTGAAATTTAAATGATATGATTTGGTTAAATTTTCATAATTTCTTCGAAATTCTCAGTTTTTAGAAAACAACATTGGGTTGCAGAGTGAAGAAAGAAGAATGAGAAAGAGAACAGAAGAAACATGGCAATCGTGCGATTCAATTTCACCGCCGGTGATAGAAGGGTCGCCGTAGAAGGCCGGAAATCGGAGGATTTTGCGATACAGAGAAAGGAGGGATTTTGAAAATTGGGGGCAAATCTTTTCTCCCAAACGGTCATGTATTAAATGGCGGGAGGGATTACTATAAATTGGGAGTTTATTTATAATTATTTAGTTGATGTTGTAAAACTAAAGTAAAATAAGACAAGAAATATAAAAGATGATAGTAATAGAAATAGGGAGACAAGAGATGAAAACTTTTCTTATTCGAGCATTAACCAATTCTTCAAGTGTATACGATATGAATCCTTATGCCTCTATTTATAGTGTAACATAGAGGCATAGAAAAGATTAGTCATAAACATAAATATAATGGGGAAGGTTATGGAAGTGAAATGTTACAAGAATAATGGTTATAAAGGTAGAGGATATGGAGGTTATGATTGTCTTCATAATGGAGGAAAGCAATGGAGATATTGGGTGAGAGTAACTTCTTGGTGTAGTGGACATCCACACTATAATATTTTATAACACTCCCCCTTGGATGTCCATAGATACTATGCCTCGTTAAAACCTTACTAGGAAAAAACCCAGGGAAAAAAATCCTAATGAAGGAAAAAGAGTACACATATCTTTTAATACGCTTTGAATGTTTCCTCATTAAAAACCTTATCATGAAAACCCAATTGGGATAAAACCATGGTTAAGGAAAAGATTACAACGCTTATTTTTCTACCCCGATAAATATTTTATTTGATATCTCGGAGATGATGCATTCCAATCTTATATCACAACTTCTCAAATATTGATGTTGACAATCCTTAGTGAATAAGTTTACAAGATTGTCACTTGAATGGGTCTTTGAACGTCTATCTCACCATTTCGCTGAAGATCATATATGAAAAAGTCTTTTGCTGAAATATGCTTTGTCTGATCTCCTTTGATTGTATCCTCCCTTCAATTGAGCTATATATTATTTCCGTATATGGTACCTGGAATATCCTGTCACGCCCCGAGTTACCCCCGAGACGCGAACACGGGACCTAGGATCACAAGTGACCAAGCTAACCCTGCTGGCATGACATGAGCATACTAAGAATAATAATAACTGATGTGGAAGCTTAAATATCATGAAAATGAAAGTGATGGGGAATACTCAGTCTAAAACTGAATATATCAAATCTGAGAGTTTTAATACAAGAGAAATATCAAACTCCAATACTAACCTGAATCTAACTATGTCTGATAATGGCCTCTAACTGACTAGAAGTGCTGGGACATGCCCCGACTAAATCTAGCAAAACTGAAACTAAAAGACTGAAATACTGAAGTAAATAACATGACCACTGTCCTCGAAGAATGAGGACTCACCACTGATGTTGCTGAGCTAGAGATCAGGGACCGATCTAAGCGTGATCTTGATGCTGAGGACCTAGACCTACATCACGAGAAGATGTAGGGCAGAGTATGCGTCAGTACTTGAGAGGTACTGAGCATGCAGGATAGAGTAAAGCTGAAATAACATATAACTGAACAAGCAATAAAGCAAGAGTATAATTTGCACATGATATAGATACTGAATGCTGAGCTAACTAAATGCAAAGACCAAATTTATAACATGCTAAGACTGAATATTGATTGTACTGAAATAAGGTCAATGCAATGTAGTCTGACTGAACTGTGGGAGCTACTAATAACCAACATAAAGCCACATGATCTAAAAGTGGAGTTCGATGTATACACCCCATCGAGAGGACCCCATATGCCTGGCCAAAGGTGTAGAGGCATGTTGGCGTCATCACTAAAATGATTCCCACAGAGGGGACTTACAACCTATGTGGCTCGTAGTTTTGGGACTATATGGGTGATTGACCCTTGTCCAACTCGGTATGATGTTACTCCCAATAGATTAAATGATTAACACATTAAGACTAAATTTATGTAATATACTAGATAGCTTAAAACTGACATGCAAACTGAGAATACAATAATTATGACTAATAATGTGATATTCGTAAACTGAAGCATGGGTATATTTGTAATAACTTAACAATCTGACCTAGCATGCATAATTCATGAACTAACGAATATATACAACTATGGTTATGAATATCAAATGAGAAATTGAGTATTAACATGATAATCTGTTTTGGAATATTAATAATCTGTTGAAGTTCTAGAAAACCCTAGGTCTAGTTATAATAAGGGAGTCGAGAATCTGACTGAATTCTAGGGACCTAATGAGCGAAAGGAACCCACTAGTGAAATCCCACATACATGGTGACGAATTCCACGGAGAAATTCTTCGATTTTAGGGCTAGAACTGGAGGAAACTTGTTGCGTTCTTAAACTAGGGTTCTTGACTTCTTTCTTCTCTTAGCGTTCTAACTTCCTAAATTTGATGAATATTTGACTTGTAAGTCCTGTTTATGTTGCTAGGCTAAAACTAACCAAAACTACGTAGTTTAGGGTTAAAACGACGTAGTTTAGGGGTCTAACAAAAAAAGAAAAGACCAAAAGACTTCCGACTTAACTACTGTCGGAGTGATCGACGGACGGGATCGATGGACCGTCAATCGACTGACGGTCCGTGCTGGTCAACCGTAGATTAGTACTGGAGGTTGGTTTCTAGGGGTCTGATCCACGGACGTGGACCACGGTCTTTGGTCTGACCTATTGTCCGTGGGTCAGGTCGTGGGTCGACCCTTTGACGAATATTGGGGCTGAGTTTTGGGGGAGGTTGCTGATGTGAACCACGGAACACCAGCACGGGCCGTGGGTCACCCTACGGTCCGTGGGTGGCGTCCGTGGGTTACACCTGCAACATCTGGAAATCTGTTTTAAGGTCTGTTTCTGGATACGGGGTGTTACATTATCTCCCCCTTGGAAACATTTGTCCTCGAATGGAGACTAAACTAGTTAAAATTGAGGGAAAAAGTTACAACCCTACCACTAATCACTAAAAACTGATTTCTGACTAAACTAAGTTCTAAGAACATGCAAATACGCTAAAAATAGAAGTACAACTGAAAGAACATGATACTAAGGCTGAGTTTACGCATGAATAACTGAAAAACTGAAGAGGAACTATTACCTCAAGATGGAATGGAATCGAAGGGAAAGAGGTGAGTATACTTGGCCTTTATGGTTGCTTCTGCTTCCCAGGTCTATCCCTCTACAGATTGACTCCTCCATAAAATCTAGACTGAAGCAACTTCCTTGTTTCTCAACCTTCAAACCTGACGATCAAGGATTTCAACTGGTACCTCTTCATAAGTGAGACTATCCTTCACAACCATAATTTCTAAGGGTACAATAGATGCTGGATCACCCACACACTTCTTCAACAGCGAAATGTGGAAAACTGGATGCACTGCTGCTAGTTCTGTTGGCAACTCTAACTCATAAGCCACTTTACCAATCCTTTTCAAGATCTTGTAAGGTCCTACATATCTAGGACTGAGCTTTACTTTCTTTCCAAATCTCATCACCCGTTTCATAGGTGACATTTTCAGGAAAACCCAATCATCAACTTGGAACTCTAGTTCCCTTCTCCTTACAGCTGTATAAGACTTCTTGCGACTTTGGGCTGTCTTAAGTCTATCTCTAATGAGTTGCACTTTCTCCGTAGCATCATGAACTGAATCTGGTCCTATCAAGGCTACTTCACCTAATTCAAACCAACCAACTGGAGATCTACATCTACACATATACAATGCCTCATAAGGGGCCATCTGAATGCTGGAGTGGTAACTATTGTTGTAGGCGAACTCTAAAAGAGGAAGGTGATCATCCCAACTACCCTTGAAATTGATCACACAAGCTCTCAACATGTCCTCTAAGGTCTAAATGGTACGCTCTGCCTGACCATCCATCTACGGATGAAATGTTGTACTAAGGTTAACTTGAGTACCAAGACCTTTCTAAAATGACTTCTAGAAATGAGAGATAAACTGAAGACCTCTATCTGAGATGATAGACAAAGGAACCACATACAACCTAACTATCTCATTAATGTAAAGCTTGGTGTAGTCCTCCGCCGAATCTGTAGTCTTAACCGCCAAAAATCGTGAAGACTTAGTAACTGTATCAACTATCACCCAAATGGAGTCATGTTGTCTGCGAGTACGAGGTAAACCTGCAAAGAATTCCATGTTGATCACTTCCCACTTCCAAGTAGGAATTTCGATCTCTTGAGTCATACCTCCTGGTTTCTGATGTTCTACCTTGACTTGCTGGGAATTGGGGCACTTAGCCACAAAATCTGCTATATCTCTTTTCATGTCATTCCGCCAATAGACTTCCCGCAGATCACGGTACATCTTAGTGGCACCTGAATGAATAGAATATCCGGAGTTATGGGCTTCTGCAAGAATCTACTGTCTCAACTCACCCACCTTAGGAACACATAATCGACCATGATAGCGAAGCACACCATCTTCCCCTTGGGAGAAAATTGCACCATTTAGTTCAAGCAGTATCATATCACTGTCTTGCTTCTCCTTCACCTCCACTATCAAAGAAGATTCTGACCCATTCTGAACTGTTACACCACAATCTGATATGCTCATAAGACGATCTCCTAAGAGAGCAAGTCTGTGAACATCTTTTGATAGTTTCTTTCTTCCTCAATTTACTACACTACCGATAGATAATATGCTAAGAGCATCTACTACCACATTGGCCTTACCAGGATGGTAATGCACACTCATATCGTAGTCCTTGAGGAACTCAAGCCATCTCCTCTGGCGAAGATTCAACTCTTTCTAGGTGAACACATACTAAAGGCTCTTATGGTTTGTGAACACATCCACGTGAACACCATACAGGTAATGTCTCCAAATCTTAAGTGCAAATACCACTGTTGCTAGCTCGAGGTCATGAGTTGGATAGTTCTTCTCATGCACCTTAAGCTGTCTAGAAGCATAAGCTATAACTTTACCTCGCTGCATCAACACACAACCTAGGCTGACTCTGGATGCATCACAATAGATAACATAACTATCTGAACCCTCTGGTAGAGTCAAAATAGGACTTGTAGTCAACCTAGTTTTCAATTCTGCAAAGCTCTTCTAACAATGATCTGACCACTGAAACTTGACCTTCTTCTGAGTCAACGTAGTCAATTGAGAGGCTATGGATGAAAATCCTTCCACGAACCTTTTGTAATAACCTGCTAGACCCAAGAAGCTTCTAATATATTTAGGAGAGGTAGGCCTGGGCCATTGTTTCATTGCTGCTATCTTCTGAGAATCCACTCAGATCCCTTCGCTAGACACGATGTGACTAAGGAAAGTAACATATTGCAACCAAAACTCACATTTGCTAAACTTAGTGAATAACTGGCGATCTTTGAGAGTTTGCAGAACAACCCTCAAATAACTCGCATGTTCTTCCTCACTCCTACAATAAATCAGGATATCATTAATAAAGACGATAACGAGCAAGTCCAAATACTGCTTGAACACTCTATTCATCAAATCAATGAAAGTTACATAGGCATTGGTTAATCCAAATGGCATAACAACAAATTCATAATGACCATACCGAGTTCTGAAGGCTATCTTTGGAATGTCACTATCTCTGACTTTGAGTTGATGATAACCCGATCTGAGGTCTATCTTTGAGAAATGACTAGCACCCTGAAGTTGGTCAAACAAGTCATCAATCATGGGGACGGGATACTTATTCTTGATTGTGACCTTGTTCAACTGCCTATATTCAATGCTTATTCTGAGAAAACCATTTTTCTTCTTCACGAACAACACTGGTGCACCCCATGCCAAAATACTAGGTTTGATGAATCCCTTATCTTGAAGGTCTTTCAACTGGTCTTTCAATTCCTTAAGCTCTGTTGAAGTCATTCTGTAAGGAGGAATACAAATAGGCTGGGTATTTGGAAAGAGATCAATTCCAAAGTCGACTTCCCTTTTGGGAGGAACTCCGGGAAGATCTTTTGGAAACACTTCTAGGAACTCGTTGACTACGAGAACTGACTCAAAAGTTGGGGTTTCGGAGCTTAAATCCTTAACCCGAACTAGATGATAGAGATAACCCTTATAAATCATATTTCTGGCCTTAAGGTAAGAAATGAATCGACCTATAGGCGCTAAGCTACTACCCTTCCATCCTAAGATTGGTTCGTCTGGAAACTGAAAACGAACAATCCTAATTCTACAATCGACTGAGCCATAACAAGAATATAACCAATCCATGCATAGAATGACATCGAAGTCTACCATTTCTAACTCGACAAGATCTACTGAAGTGACTTTCTGGGAGACTCTGACAGGGCATTTTTTGTATACCCGTCTAGCGATAACTAGGTCACCGACTGGAGTAGAGACTAAGAAAGGTTCTGAAAGAGTTTCTGGACTAACATCGAATTTGACTGCTATATAAGTAGTTAGAAAGGAAAGACTAGCCCCTGGATCTAACAAATCATAAACATCTAAGTAAAAGACTCGTAATGTACTAGTTACTACATCTGGAGAGTCTTCCTGATCCTGGCGAGCCTAAAGAGCATACAACCTGTTCTGGCACTGTCCGCCACCTGTACTAGATGAGTTACCCTGCTGAGTCGGGTGACCTATTGGTGTTGCTGAAGTTGTGGACTAGGCTCTACCATTGTTACCTCCTTGACCCGGTCTAGAAGGACAATATTTCAACATGTGACTAGACTGACCACACCTAAAGCATCTTTATTTTCCTACAAGACACTCGCCTGGATGGTTCTTACCACACTTAGGAAAAGTTGGGTAGGTTTTGGTGCCTAAAACACTACCTTGAATCTTACAGCCTGATGCCCTACCCTTTTGATCATTACGGAACTTGGAGGATGGAACACTAGTTGATGAAGGTACTGGAGCTGAAAATTTTTGCTGAGACTGCGAGCGATTTTCACCACCTGATTTCTGTTGAGAATAGTCATAGTTGTCGGTCCTAGCCTTCTTATTTTCTGTGGCATGTTCCCTAAGCTTATCACCCTCAACCTTCTGAGTGTGAATCATGAACCTAGAGATGCTCATATCTTCAAGTAACATGGCATTTCTACACTCTGTCTTCACCTAGTCTGACACTCCATATAGAAACTTATTCATTTAGACCCTGGAATCAGAAACCATGTGAGGACCATATCTGGAGAGTTGGGTAAACTTGAGCCCATACTCTTGGACTATCATGCTACCTTGCCTTAAGTTCATAAATTCCTGACCTTTTGCCTCTCTTAACTCTCTTGGGAAGTACCTGTCCAGAAAGGTCTCACTAAAGCAATCTCAAGTGATAGGAGCTACATTTGTACCCCTATCCTCTTTCCACTGAGTATACCAGATATGAGCCACATCCTTAAGTTGGTAAGATGCTAACTCAACCTGATCATTCCCAGTTACCTGCATCACTTCAAAGATCTTCTTGACCTCATCAATCAAGTTTTGGGGATCCTCACCAATCTGCGATCCTAAGAACTCTGGCGGATTCATCCTAACAAATCTCGCACTCTGGTTGCAGCTGACCCTACATTAGTACCTGTCGGGACTGGAACCCACTGATTGTTCTGGTTGGTCACACTCTGAGCCAATATTTGAATGGCGTTCCGAAACTCTGCATTCGAAACTTCTTGGTTTGGGACTGGAAGATCTACGTTTGCATTCTTGGTATTCGAATTCCCAGCATTAGGTCTACGAGGAGGCATGATCACTGAAACGTAGAACGTCGAGTTAGAATGGAATTAGATCATACCTTATGCACGATAGGAGTTACAAGAAAATGAAGATTTTTCCTAAAACACTTTGTAGCCTCCCTCTCATTAGATGTGGTGCGCACTACACACCCATGGAAAAGACTCTACCAAGCACGGCCTTCAGACATCCTAGGAAATGTAAACCTAGGGATCTGATACCAAGTTTGTCACACCCCGAGCTAACCCCGAGACGCGGACACGAGACCTAGGATCACAAGTGACCCCAAGCTAACCCTACAGGCATGACACGAGCATACTAAGAATAATAATAAATGATGTGGAAGCTTAAATATCATGAAAACAAAAGTGATGTGGAATACCCATTCTAAAACTGAATATATCAAATCTGAGAGTTTTAATACAAGAGAAATATCAAACTCCAATACTAAGTTGAATCTAACTATGTCTGATAATGGCCTCTAACTCACTAGAAGTTCTGGGACATGCCCCAGCTAAATCTAGCAAAACTAAAACTAAAAAACTGAAATACTAAAGTAAATAACATGACTATTGTCCTCGGAGAATGAGGACTCACCACTGATACTGCTGAGCTAGATCGGGAACCGATCTAAGCGTGATCTGGATGCTGAGGACCTAGACCTACATCATGAGAAGAAGTAGCACAGAGTATGCATCAGTACTGAAGAGGTACTGAGCATAAATGATAGAGTAAAGCTTAAATAACATATAACTGAACAAGAAATAAAGCAAGAGTATAATCTGCACATGATATAGATACTGAATGTTGAGCTAACTGAATGCAAAGACCAAATTTATAACATGCTAAGACTAAATACTGACTGTACTGAATTGAGGTCAATGCAATGGAGTCTGACTGAACTTTGGGAGCTACTAATAACTGACATAAAACCACATGATCTAAATATAGAGTGCGATGTATACGCCCCATCGAGAGGACCCAATATGCTTGGCCAAAAGTGTAGAGGCATGCTGGCGTGATCACTAAAATGATGCCCACAGAGGGGACTTACAACGTACGTGGCTTGTAGTTCTGGGACTATATGGGTGACTAACCCTAGCCCAACTCAGTATTATGCTACTCCCAATAGATTAAATGATTAACACATTAATACTGAATTTTTGTAATATACTAGATAGCTCAAAACTGACATGCAAAGTGAGAATGCAACAATTATGACTGATAATGTGACATTCATAAACTGAAGTGTGGGTATATCTATAAGAACTGAATAATCTGACCTAGCATGCATAATTCATGAACTAAAGAATATATACAACTAGGGTTCTGAATATCATATGAGAAACTGAGTAATAACATGATAATATGATTTGGAACATTAAATTTACCAGTTCATAATAATCTATTGACGTTCTAGAAAAGCCTAGGTCTAGTTATATTAAGGGAGTCAAGAATCTGACTGAATTCTAGGGACCTAATGGGCGAAAGAACCCCATTAGTGAAATCCCACATACCTGCTGACAAATCCCACGGAGAAATCCTTCGATTTCAGGGCTGGAACTGGAGGAAACTTGTTGCGTTCTTGAACTAGGGCTCTTTACTTCTTTCTTCTCTTAGCTTTCTAACTTCCTAAGTTTGATGAATGATTTGACTTAGGTAAGTCCTAGTTAAGTTTCTAGGCTAAAACTAACCAAAACCACGTAGTTTAGGGTAAAAACAATGTAGTTTAGAGGCCCAACGGAAAAGGAAAAGACCAAAATACTACCCCGACCTAACTATTGTCGGAGTGACCGACGGACGGGACCGATGGACTATCGATCGATTGACGCTTTGTGCGGTCAACCATCGATCAGGAGGCTGGTTTCTGGGTGTCTGATCCACGGGCACGGACCACGGTCCGTGGTCTGACCTACGGTTTTTGGGTGTGGCCGTGGGTCGACCCTTAGACAAATTTTGGGGCTGAGTTTTGGGAGAGGTTGTTGATGCGAACCACGGACCACCACGGGTCGGGGTCACCCTACGGTCCGTGGGTGGCGTCAGTGAGTTGCACCTGCAACTTCTGGAAATCTATTTTAAGGTTTATTTTCGGATACGGGGTGTTACATATCCTTTGCCCAAGGAAAATTTCATATTTTCTGAATATGATAGATCATGATTTCAACTAAACACACTCCCAACTTACTTCATAGATCTAAATTATCTCAGCATGATTTGAAGAAGTGGTTACCAATGTTTGATTCTTTGAATACCAAGATATTGTTATGCCTCCATATGTAAACAAATAACTCATTTGAGA
>JAJOOH010038075.1:0-10534 GCA_029582605.1 Solanum gracilifrons | reverse complement strand
CGGGGGGTGGTCGGGGGTGTTGGGGAAGTGAAAAAAGGTGAATAAATCCGTTGGGAGGGCCCACTAGTCGTTGCCCCAACGGTACCCAACAGATATAATTCAAAAAAAATATATTTAAAAAAATAGGGGATCCCGCGAAATTGACCGGTTCAGCCGGGCCGGGTAGACCGGGACCAAAGGGTGAACCGGCCCCTAACTGGTCCCCTATCCCGAAGTCCCTCCAACCCGCGAGAATTGACGGGACCGGGTCCTGCTTGCCGGTTCTCGAACCGTGGGGGGGCCGACCCGATCCCCCTGCCAACCCTAGGAAAGGGTTAAGATGGAGGATCTAAAGTTAACATCCTTCCAATTCACACAATGAAAGAACCTAGGATCTGAATGAAAGATCCTACTGAAAGTCACTAAATGATTCAATGAAGGAGAACTAAAGGCCATGAGAATCGTGAAAGTGAACTTCACCATCGGAGAGTTGCCATCAAATGTGTGATTACATATAATTAATGTAAAGACTTCATATAACATCTTACTTGGTAAGACATTTGTGTAACGCCTCGGATTCAGAACCTACATTTTGTTAGCACTTGCATGAATTTTAGAACAATTTCCAATAATTATAGTCATTCCTACAGACTGTGATTCTAAACAACGGCCCTTAGAAGTGACCATTCACAATTTTTGAATTAAATATAGTCCATCACGTTACTCATAAAAATCTATCAAAGAATTTTCAAATTCTCAGAGAAAATGATGGCTCAGTCGACGGTCCATGGACCATAATGACAACTCATCATTTAAACGGATATTTCCATGGGTAAATTCACGACCTGTGATCTAGCTGACAGTTTGTCATCTCAACTGTGAACCTTGATTCGCAGATGACTATAAATAGAACCCTTAGTTGTTTCCTAATTATTTTTCAAGTACATACCTTTTAACCCGATCTTAGGAGACATAAATTATTCTCCATAGGCTAGGTAAGTCTTCTCCTTCATTCCTAAGGTTAATCTAACAATTCCTAACGCTAACCTAAGGGTTCTAATACATTTCTTAATACAAAACCCAAGGAATCATCTAGTGGAATTAGTTCTTATCCCTGAATCAGTTCTTCGCTGATTCTCTACCAAGATTTGGAGTTGTTGAGGTAGAGAAACTTGACTTTTTCTCACGCCCTACATCTATATTTCAGTTAGCAAGATTAAAGATAGGATTTTCATCCTAAAGTCTATGATTTTGAATTTCACCCTTTTCAATTTGCTCATTGTTGATTCTATTGTTGAAAATATTGTACTTCATAGCATTGGTGATCCTTAATTGATGGTTCACACATTGTACTTTATCAACTAAAGTTATTTGAACGCCTTATTATAGTATTCATATGCATTATTTTCTTGAATAAAGGCAATTTCAAATTTAAAAGAAAAAACATTTGGAGAACATATATTTAGCTTCAAGTGTATTATTTCAAAAAGAAAAAAAAGCTATATTTTTAGAAAGCAAAGTCAATTTTAAAGCAAATTAAGTTCATTTCTATTATTGAGCACATACTTAAAGAAATAGATTATCACATTTTCCCATAAAGTAGTACATCTTTAACTAACTAAGCTTTATTGCATTATTTTGTGAGTAGTATTGAGCATCAAGACATGTAAGGGTTCAGATAACCCTAGCTCCGAAACTACGCCACTAGTATAGGACAAGATCGTGTCGTTGGTTTGAGCGAGTCCTTATCTAGCCCCTAGTAAAGGCTCAAATTTGGATCCATTAGTTAAAACTTTGTTCAATAACCTAGCAAGATATAGGATACTCTAGCAACGTGTGCAAGATGTTGTATCATCATGAGGCTCACGTGATGGTTGCCGGTGAGAAAAACTCACCAAGAAAATAAAGATATATTTTTTAGTATTTGTTATTGATGCATATTTTTAATTGTAAAGTCTTGTTGTTAATGTACACATGCATGCTTTACTGTTCAGTTGACTTTATTTTAGTTTTTTTTGAATTTACTCTTTCAACACAATATTTTCAATCCTTAGCCAGTTGTTTCACTCAACTATTTTACATATTATATGTTTCATGTAATAATATTATTTGACGTTGCATCTTTGAATGATGTAGATTTATGTATTAAGAATCAACAACAAACGTACCACTAGGATCACTCATTCAATAGCTAAGGCCCTCTTGCTTTTAGAGGGTTTCAGTTTATCTAGAGTATTTAGTAGTTGTTAAATATTGCCACAAAAGTTGTTAAATATCTAGAGTTTCAGTCAGGAATTTTATCATGATACATATTTTTAGTACATCAAAGGCTTTATAGAAGAGAAAGTTGAGTTATAATTTTAACTTGTTTTACAATCATCTATTTTATTCGAATATCATATTTTTAGCTATAAAGTTATAGAGTTTTTTTTTTGTAAAATTATTGCATGCTCATCATTTCAAATCTTTCGCATAGTTGTTATAACATTTAGTTTAGTAAAAGTAAGTCTAAGGGTTCACCGAAACCATTAGTTATTTCGAGTGTCGGTCACACCTAAGGTGTAGGCTCGGGGCATGACTCTTTAGTTCATGAGAACCAAGTGGTCCGATTTTCCTACCATCAACATTATAAGTATTATGAGAATCGAGTTGAAAAGAATATTATTGCATATGATAATCTCTTCAGTGAAGCTGAATCGCACTTCGTTGATGCAAGGTTTAATGGCCTCCATAGATCTTCAAACTCTTCCCCAAATCTTTCATTAAAGCATAACATATATTCAATCCAACATAGATCGACAATAAAGTTTCTAAATCTCGTATAAGATCTATGCCAAACAATTGCTTCCTCTTTCATATGAATAGAAGTCACTTTCATTCTTTGACCAAATAGAATCTCATCCATTAAAAAGAGTTGAACAATCTTATACAACCAAGTCCTTAACTCAGGACCAAATTTTTTTAGGAAAATTTAAATTATTTAGTTAATTAACCAAAACGTTCCGATCCGACCCGGATTCGCGCGACCCATTTTATTTAAAACACTTTCTCATTTTATTTGAATTTCCCGCCATTGGAGATGACTGTTCTGAAAGGTTGCAACTTTCAGGAACAGCCAGGGCCGTTTGAAAGGTTGCAAACTTTCATTAATGGTCGTGTGGTTTTTGAAAGGTTGCAACCTTTCAGAACCAGATCCTCTTTTCTATAAACACCTTTGATTCCTCAAATTTTTACTTACAAAATTTCTGAATTCTTCTTCTTCTTCTTCACAAAATTAATTGTGTACTTTACTGCCGTTGGGTGGCTCGCTGACACCAGAGTTTTGGGTATCAATACACTAGTAATTGAGATCATTCTATCTTGGGAGGACATATTCCAAATCAAACCTCGGATACCAGAGGGGAATCATTTCCCTAAGGAGACACTGTGCATTCAGTGGGCTTGATCTTCTTTCCATTTTGTTTTTCCAGATTCTAGTACATTTTACAGATTTTAGTTTTTGTTAATTAATATATGTTCTTCACTTGTTGATTTGAACTTTGGTAACTTACTGTTTCTGCAAAGTTTTGTATAATCAATAGTACTGTTTTAAACACATATTGCGTAACAATCTTAAGGAAATTTTATTTATTTTTAATCTGTGTTTCTGGTGGAGACAAAAACCTTCGTGGTTTTATACTCCTAGTAAGTTTGTAATTTAAGTTATTGCTTACTGAGTCATTTGTATCGATTTCTGTTTATTACAGATTTTGAAATGGCAAATGATAATGTTATGGTGGTTGTTGTTGCACTAACCCGAACTGATGTACCACCAGCAAAGACACCGGAAAAATTCTCTGGTGTGAATTTCAAAGAATGGCAACAACGGGTATTTTTCTGGCTTGCCACTCTTGCTCTACAGAAATTTACCAATGAAGAAACTCCAATGCTTGTTGTTGATATGTCAGACAGAGAAAAGTTCATGATTATTGAAGCATGGACACATGCAGACTTCCTATGTAAGGGATACATTTTGAGTGCTTTAGAGGATGACTTATATAATGTCTATAATGCAATGACAACTTCGAAAGAATTGTGGTATGCACTTGAGAAGAAATATGAGACAGAAGATACATGCTTGAAAAAGTTTATGGTCGCAAAGTTTTTAGACTATAAATGTCAGATAGTAAAACTGTTAGATCACAAGTGCATGAACTTCAACTCATTTTTCATGATCTGATTGTTGAGGATATGGTAGTAAATGAAGCTTTTCAGGTGGCTGCAATGATCGAGAAGTTACCTCTTTCGTGCAACGACTTCAAGAATTATTTGAAGCACAAATGCAAGGGAATAAAGGTTGAAAATCTTGTGATTCATCTCAAGATCAAGGAAGATAATAAGACCGCTGGAAATAAGTCTCGTGAGAATTCGACAATAATGGGAGTTAATATTGTTGAAAAAGATCCTACCAAAGGCAAGAAGAGAAAGAAGTCCAATGAACAAACGTCAGAACATACCAAGAAGAAATTCAAGGGCAACTGTTACAACTGTGGTAAGGCTGGTCATAAGTCTTCTGACTGTCGTGCTCAAAGAAAGGATAAGGAAAAAGGAAAAAGTCAAGCAAACATCGTGGAAGAGATGGAAGATACATATGACCTTTGTGCAATGATCTCGGAGTGCAACTTAGTTGGAAATACTAAGGAGTGGTGTCTCGACTCTGGTGCCGCTCGACATATTTGCTCTGCAAAAGAAGCCTTTGCAACGTATACTCCTACTGAGTTCGATGAAGATTTGTTCATAGGGAACACAACAACAACAGGGATTGCAGGAACTGGAAAAGTAATGTTGAAAATGACATCCAGCAATGTGTTGACTTTGAACAACGTTCTGCACATTCCTACTATTAGGAAGAATTTAGTTTCTGTTGCACTGCTCGTTAAGAACGGGTTTAAGTGTCCTAGTTAGTGACAAAGCTGCAATAAGTAAGAATGAGATGTTTTTAGGAAAGGGCTGCCTCACTGAGGGCCTCTTCAAACTGAATGTAATGGTTGTTGACAGTATTAATAAGATTTATGTTTCTGTTTACTTATTGGAGTCAAATGATTTATCGCATGCCCGTTTGGGACATGTAAATTACAAAGCCTTGAGAAAATTGATTACTTTAGAAGTATTGCCTGATTTCAAATGTGATAAATCGAAATGTGAAATTTGTGTGGAATGTAGGTTTGTTAAACACCATTATAAGTCTGTTGATAGGAATTCAGAACCTTTAGACTTAATTCACACAGGTATATGTGATATGAAGTCAATACCATCTAACGGTGGGAAAAAGTATTTTATAACTTTTATTGATGATTGCACTCGATTTTGTTATATATATTTGTTTGATAGTAAGGATGAAGCAATTGATGCATTTAAGTAATTCAAAAATGAAGTGAAAAATCAATTGAATCTAAAGATAAAAATGATTGGAAGTGATAGGGGCGGAGATTACAAGTCTCATTTTGCAGAGATATGTTTGGAATGTGGTATTATTCATCAAACTACTGCACCATATACACCACAGTCAAATGGTTTGGCGGAACGGAAGAACAAAACACTAAAGGAATTGATGAATGCCTTAATAATCAGTTCTGGTTCACCGCGAATCCGTGGGGGGAAACCATCCTTACGGCTAACAAAAGACTCAATAGGGTACCTCGTAGCAAAACACAATTGATTCCATATGAATTATGGAAAGAAAGAAAACCCAACTTGAAATATTTTAAAGTGTGGGGGTGTCTAGCCTAGGTAGAGGTTTTTTTATCCAAGAGGGTGAAAATTGGACCCACAACAGTGGATTGTATATTTATTCGATATGATATGAACAATAAGGCCCGTACGTTTTTGGTTCACAAATTTGATAATCCTGAAATTCATGTTAATACGGTAATTGAGTCAGATAACATTGAGTTATTTGAACACGTTTATCCGTATAAAATTGAATATGAGTCGACAAGTGAAAGACCTAAATGACCACGTGAATAATTAATGGAAAATACACTACCTAACGAGGATCCTAGGCGTAGTAATCGCCAACAGAAATTCACTTCTTTCGGACCAGATTTTTGTGGCATTCTTACTTGAAAATGAGCCTCAAATATTTAAAGCAGATATGTCTTCGTCTGAGTCAACGTATTGAAAAGAAGCAGTCAATAGTGAGATCGAATCAATTTTAAGTAACCATACTTGGGAATTGGTTGATCTTCCTCCAGGAAATAAACCTTTAGGATCAAAGTGGATCTTTAAAAGGAAAATAAAAGCCGATGGGACTATTGATAAATATAAGGCTAGACTTGTAGTCAAAGGATACAGACAAAATGAAGGTCTGGACTACTTTGATACATACTCTCCAATAACAAGGATACCATCAATTAGGTTGTTAATAGCACTAGCGGCAGTGCATGATCTTAAAATTCACCAAATGGATGTCAAGACAACCTTTTTAAATGGAGAATTGGAGGAAGAAATTTACATGGAACAACCTGAAGGATTTGTAGTTCCTGGTAAAGAAGAGAAAGTGTGCAGGCTTGTGAAGTCGCTTTATGGGCTCAAGCAAGCACCCAAACAATGGCATGCTAAATTTGACCAAACAATGTTGGCAAATGGATTCAAGATTAACGAATGTGATAAGTGTGTTTACATTAACAACGTTCCGAATTATGAAGTCATTGTTTGTATGTATGCTGATGACATGTTAATAATGAGTAAAGATATTGACGATATAAATGCTACTAAGCGCATGTTGTCCAGCAAGTTCGATATGAAGGACATAGGAGTTGTTGATTTGATCTTAGGGATCAGGATTCTCAAAACTCCTCAGGGACTAGCATTATCTCAATTTCATTATATTGAAGGAGTATTGGATAAATTCAAATACGTGAATTTCAACAATGTCAAAACTCCAATTGATCTAAGCTTTACATTTCAAAAATATGAAGGTGAAAGTGACTCTTAATTGCAATATGCCAGAGTGTTGGAAAATTTGATGTATATTATGAATTGTACGCGACCAGATATAGCATATGCTATTAGCAAACTGAGTCGTTTCACTAGTAATCCTAATCATACTCACTGAATGGCAATGAAACGTGTGTTGGGGTATCTGAAACATACACAATACTATGTTTTGCATTATAATAAATATCCTGCCATGATTGAAGGATATAGTGATGCAAATTGGATCATTGGGTCAAATGAAATAAAATCCACAAGTGGTTATGTGTTTACATTTGATGGAGGAGCAGTCTCTTGGAAATCGTCCAAACAGACATGTATCGCTCGCTCCACAATGAAATTTGAATTTATTGCCTTAGATAAGGCCGGTGAAGAAGTTGAATGGCTCCGAAATTTCTTAGAGGATATTTCATTCTGGCCTAAACATGTGGGACCTATTTGCATACATTGTGATAGTCAAGAAGCAAAGCAATAGGTAGGGCAGGGAGCGTCATGTACAACGGGAAGTCTCATCATATACGATGGAGATATAGTACCGTAAGATAACTGCTCTCTAGTAGAATTATCACAATTGACTATGTGAAGTCAAGCGGTAATATGTCAGATTCACTAACGAAAGGCCTAGTAAGAGAGGCAGTTGAAAGATCATCTAAGGGAATGGGAATACGGCTTAGGACAAGTCATCATGGCGGTAACTCTATCTAGCAGATTGGAGACCCCAAGAGCTAGATTCAAGGAGAAAAACAAAGTTGTGACTGACGGTTTAACATTGTCAATAAACTCAATTCATTCTCACGATGAAGACAATGTTCAAGAACGACGAAGTTAAAACATTAAGGCTTGTTAATGAGTTAATAAAGCTTAAAGTTTTTAATGGTTTGCTAAGTTTGGCAGATTTGACCAAATAGTGTATCTACGAGATGACACAATTAGAAATCACCTATGTGAGTGTGAAGTGTAAGCCACTTTAAAGAGAATTTTTTTGTCAAATGCCTATTCTCTATACACTCATGAAACCAGGAGGTGTTCATGGCTGAAACGAATACAACTGCAAGAACTATAAACGGTAAAGGGTTAATTGTGTGACATGTGGTTGTCTAGGTATACACCAAAGCTCGACGGTTCAAAGATATCGCATCTACCAATTGACCGAGTATATCCGACATATGTTCACTACGAAAAGTCCAAGGGGAAACCTACTTATCCAGATGCAATTGATCCTTGCTTGTAACATATACATTCGTCCGTGCATTCCTTTATGTTATGTCAACTCCCCATTAATGTGTGGGATTTTTGGATATAGCAAGAGTTAATGAGAAATGGAGGGAAAATGAAAAGAGGAATTGAAAAAATTCTCTTATACTTTAAGAAAAGGCATTTCTCCCTCATTGGTGGTGGAAAGAAAAATTATAGTGTTTAAATAGAGAAACACTTCTACTAGTTTTTAAAAGGGTTGGAAACAGGGACCCTTTCGCGCCGTCGCTCGCTCGGTTCGGCTTCGGCTACGGCTACGGCTTTGGGTTTGGAAAATGATCGAGAGATTATTTTTTGGACAAAGTTTGTTTTAATTATTTAATTAATTATTTATTTAATTAATAAAATTAAATGGCCAAAACGTTTCAATTATTTAGTTAATTAGCCGAAACATTCTGACCTGACTCTGATCCGCGCGACCCATTTTATTTAAAACACTTTCCCATTTTATTTGAATTTCCCGTTGTTGGAGATGACCGTTCTAAAAGGTTGCAACTTTCAGGAATAGTCGGGACCGTTTGAAAGGTTGCAAAGTTTCATAAATGGTCGTGTGGTTTCTGAAAGGTTGCAACTTTTCGGAACCAGTCCCTCTTGTCTATAAATACCTTTGATTCCTCAAATTTTCACTTACGAAATTTCTGAATTCTTCTTCTTCTTTTGAACAAAACTTAATCGTGTACTTTACTGTCGTTGAGTGGCTCGTTGACACCAGAGTTTTGGGTATCAATACACTGGTGATTGAGATCATTCTATCCTGAGAGGACATATTCCAAATCAAACCTCGAATACTAAAGGGGAATAATTTCCTTAAGGGGACACTGTGCATTCAGTGGGCTTGATCTTCTTTCCATTCTGTTTTTCAGATTCTGGTACGTTTTACAGATTTTAGTTTTTGTTAATTAATTTATGTTCTTCACTGGTTAATTTGAACTTTGGTAACTTAGTATTCTGTAAAGTTTTGTATAATCAATAGTACTGTTTTAAACACAGATTGCGTAACAGAGTACTTTCAAGAGCAAGCTTAAGAAAGATGGTTACTAAATTAGGAATGACTTCTAGAACTTAGTTAAGACAGACTTAGGCCTCATTTATTTTCATTAAGATTAAAACGTATGAATCTGAGTGTACATCTGAATATTAAGATGTGCATTATGATTTGGAGGTGAGAATCTGAACACACACATCTAAATATTAAGATGTGCATTAAAATTTAGAGGTCTGAATCTACATACAAATATGAATATTGTGATGTTGCATTAAGATCTAAATATTAAATAGTAAATAGTTAAAACTGATTATTTTATTAATATCTATATATTTAAAATTTATCATTGTTTAAAAGTAATAAATATAAAAATACACATAAAATACTAAATTGATAAAATATTATACCAATAAAATATTTTAAATTTTTTATTTGGCAATTGATAGTGGTGATGATTAAGTTTCCACTAGACACTTACTGTTGTAACTAACTTCCGAAATTGGCTAACTAACTTGTGAATTGGCCAACTTTTCGTTTTTATTTATCACTGTATAACTTTAACCAGCTATCAAACGATTTCTAATATGGTCTTAGTTCTGTTGCATTCCACTTTGGGTAAGAGAATACGGCAAGTGTAAGCAAGTCCCTTTGAAATTGGTAATACTGTGTTATTTTCATTAGTCCTTCAATTAGGCTAGGAAATTTGTCAACCTCTAGAGAAAAGGAGGATTAAGAAAATGATTTTATAGTTTAATTACACAAAAATAAATAAAGTTGGAATTGAAGACCATGTCTAATCTGTCAAATTTGGGACTTTTCAATACAATGATGATTTTATTTATATGTTTGCACGTGCTTATTTCTCAACCCCCTTTTCTAGTCTCCTAATCATTAAAGAATTATTGAAGATGAAATTGTTGGTGCTAGTTAAACTCTTCTTTCAATTATTTGTATTTTTTGTTCTTTTATATATTATCTTTTTATTGCCTACACTTAGGGGTGTACGTGGTCGGGTTGGTTCGGGTTTTCAAATATCAAACCAAACCATCCAAACCAAACCAATAAAACTCGGGTTTTTCAATCTCGGGTTTTTTCGGTTTTTTTGGGTTGTTTCGGGTTTTTCCAATAAAATATTCATACAAACATATAATTTACTTGTACTTCAAATATTTCTTTAGTCCTACCAAAATACAACTATCTAAGATGTTTCTTAAAAATATAACACAATATGATATGATTAATGACACTAAAATATCCAACAAAAATAATAATAATGAAATCGCGTAAAACAAATATTGCAAATTAACAAGTCATAATGAAAATGATCATAATTTAAAAGTA